>CAWUFW010021687.1:0-114283 GCA_963921515.1 Calotriton arnoldi | reverse complement strand
ATCCTCTACTTACTATTTGTGGGCTCTTCTATTATTTATTTCTTGGTTTAGAATGTATGTACTCTGTTGGTGCTTTTATTACATGCTATTCTGTATTAGAATGTCAGGCACAGGGGATCAGAATTCTTATGTTCAGTTTGTACTGATCCTCTGGGCCCGTTGGACTTGTATGCTTGTCCTGCATTAAACTATTGGAGAAAACGCCCTACTTCGTCTGCCTTCTCAACTTTACATTTGGCGACAAGCTTGGGATATGGACTCCAACTCGGCAAGTCTTATTTTTCAAATGTATGCTGTTTAATTTTTTTTTTCTCTTTTCAATACTGTTAGCCTTCCGCTATCGTTTTTCCAAGTTACGGGCACAGGGATCTTTGTTTCCATGCCCTTTCCGGCTTTCTGACTTAATATTTTTGGATTACATGCCATTTTCAATGGTTTTGTTTCCACTTTGACTATCTGTGTTATTTTTTGAACGTCCGTGCTCTCTTGAGCCACCAGCTGTACTGCTGCTCGAGCTCTGTCACGAGCTTTCATTGTCCAGCGAAGCGTGGAATGCTGGATTCTTGTCTGCGCTGCCCTGCATCTCCTTCGTCATTTGGAACTCTGCTGTGCGTCTCTGTTTCCATGACAGCGTCTTCCTGCTGGCAGCTACGCGACATTGCAAGTTATTGTTAAACTCCAAGCTTACCTGTTCCGTGGTACGCCTCCGTCTAACTTTGACCGTGTGAAACCGCTCTGGTTATTTCTGATTCTTCACCTCATCGGCCGGTGGAGATCGCTCCGGTCGTGTCCTCTTTTCATCGATTCTGCGCACAGTATTTCGTCTTCTACTGCAAAGCTCTTCATTTTCGCGGCCGTGGGAGATCGCTCCGGTCGTGTTCAACTCTTCAATTCTGTGTGACGTCTTCACGCTTGCACATCTACCAAACTTTTGGCACGAATTCCTCACGCGCTTGCTTGCCTGCTTTATCCTTTGTGGATTCGGTGATCCACACAACTTCATTTGCATATTCTGTGTTCTGTCTGTCGTTCATTCATTCCATTAACCATTTTATTTATTTACTTATTTTTTTTATTTTTCTCTACGGTGTTTCTTTCAAAGCTTTCTCATCATTATGCAAGCTGTTAAACCTCCCAGTCATTTTCTACAAGAACCTGGTGAACCACCCCTCAAATGGAGGTTATGGTTTAGATCTTTTAATGCGTATGTGGGTGCAATTGATGGGTTGAAATTCAAACCTGACAGAAAACGCAGTCTGCTGTATTACTATTTAGGTGTAGAAGGTCAGAATGTCTTCGACCATTTACCTGTATATACTGGTCATGACAGTGGTGATATGGATGAATATCAAATGGCACTTAAACAATTGAGTACATATTTTGAGGGGAGAGTCAATTTGGTGGTGCATAGACATAAGTTTTTACTCGTGTTCAGGGTTCAAATGAATCTATTGATACATACGTCACTGCTTTAAAGGTATTAGCCAGCTACTGTGATTTTGAAGATTTCACATCTCAACGCATCAGAGATCAAATAGTTTGTAGATGTTTTTCAAAGAAAATTCAGCAAAAATTACTTTTCTGTAAAAACTCATCTCTTGATGAACCCATTGATATAGCCAAAAGTATTGAGCATTCAGAGTTAGAGTCCAAGCAATTAGAATTTAATACCTGCAAAACCACTGTAGCTAAGGTCAATATTTGAAGTAATATTCCACATACCTTTAATTCCAATGATGTTAAGCAAAAGAAGGGTAAATATTCCATTGATAGCAACACCAGAGGGGAAAAACCACAGCACTTGGTCGTAATTTTTCTGGTTTCCAGTGCTTCAGATGTGGTTCCTTATCTCATCTCTTTAACTATAAAAATTGTCCTGCTATTGCCCAAGAATGTTGGAGATGTAAGAAAATGGGCCACTTTGGAAAAGTATGCAGGGGTGGCAAACGTTTTCCCATCAGAAGTATTCAAGATCATTCAATTTCGGGCAACCAAGAGCTTATTGAGAATAGGGTGGAAGAATTATGTCTGTCTGTGGTTTCTGTTGAATATTTAGAGATCAACAATGTATGTACTGAAAAAGACATGGTGATCCGTTAGTTAATGTCAAAGTTCAAAACTCCGACATTCCTTTACTAATTGACTCTGGTGCCAGAATCACTATTATTTCGGTTGACAGGTATAATCAATCCTGGTCACATATGGCATTACTTCCTCCTGATGTGATCACTACTGCATTTGAAGGCAGCAGAATTGATTTAGCTGGCTATTTCTGGGCTGATATAACCTTTGATAACAAAACCATTCATGGAAAAGTCTATGTGGTTTACAAAGGTATTAATGTTTTAGGATGGTGGCATCAAGCGGAATTTGGCATGATTATTAGACCAGGGCAGAAAAATCCTGTTTCGTTAGGTAACTCTGTTTCTGGAAACTGTCAATGGACTCATAAGTTTGAGAATGTGTTCCAAGATAAAATTGGTGAGGTAAAAGACTTTGTACACACCATTAAAGTTAAAGATGGTGCAATTCCCATGAAACACAAACTTAGAAATGTGCCACACAGCATAAGAAGTGAACTTACTACTATGTTAAATAAAATGCAGTCTGATGGCATTATTGAAAAAGTTGATGCTACTTTGTGGCTATCTCCCATCGTTCTGGCCAAAAAGAAGTCTGGTGAGCTTCGCTTATGCGTGGACTTAAGATCGCTTAACAAGGCCATTTGGGTAGAGAATTTTCCATTACCACGCATTGATGATTTGATTACTGCTGTAGGTCAGTCCAAATGGTTTTCCAAATTGGATTTGCGTTCAGCATACCATCAGGTTGTGTTGGATAAGCAATCTCGCCATCTTACAGCTTTTGTAACACCTGATGGTACATTTCAATTTTGTCGAATGCCATTTGGACTGACTTCTGCTGCTTCGGTGTTTCAAAAGTTATGACCAAGATGCTTCAGAATGTCCCGAATGTTGTAGTTTTTCAAGATGACATTCTTGTTCATACTAATACTGAAAATGAACACAACCAAGTACTAGAGTTAGTTCTACAAACTATCCAAAACAATGGTATAACGTTGAGGGAAGACAAATGTATTTTCGCTGTCAATGAAATTGAATATTTAGGCCATGTTCTTACCAAGGATGGTGTAAAACCAAAACCCAGCATTGCTAATGCACCGCATCCTGTGGATAAAGATCAGTTATGATCTTTCCTCGGATTGTGTGAATTTTATGCTAAATTCATAAAGAATTTTTCTGCACTTACTGAGTGTTTCAGGGATTTACTTAAAAAAGGATCCGATTTTGTTTGGACGGCTACTTGTCAGGAACATTTTGTCCTCATCAAGGAGTGCATTTTATCTGCTCCAGCTCTTCAGGCGTTTGTTGAAGGCAGGGATACCTTTATTACAGTAGATTCTAGTTCCTATGGCATGGGCGCTGTTTTATCTCAAATGATTAGTAACAAGGAAGTGACAATAGGTTTTGCATCAAGGAGAATGAAAGAAGTTGAATTGAGGTATTCGGTTATTGAAAAGAAAATGCTAGCTTGTGTTTGGAGTGTCGATAAATTTAAACCATATGTCTGGGGAAGGAAATTTTGGTTGAAAACTGACCATAAACCTTTAGTTGACATCCTCTCAGGTATTAAAATAAAGAAATCCACAGCTAGACTTGCTAGGTTGTCCACAAAATTGCTAGAGTTTAATTTTTCTGTTCTTCATATTCCTGGTGGCAAAAATATTAAAGCTGATTTTCTATCCAGACTTCCTGTTGAAAATGTTGAATTGAATACTGAAGTTCTAGAGGATATTGAAGAGTGTACCATTGCTAATGTTGATGATACTGTGATTTGTCCCAACATGGAGATTTGGCAAGATGTTTTATCCAATGATCTTATCCTGAAACAAGTTATGGTTCATGTAGTCAAGGGTTGGCCTAAAGAAAAATCATTGTTGGCTGATTTACAACCTTATTGGAAAGTAGCTGATGAACTTTCAATTGAAAATAACTTACTAGTGCGAGGAGATAAACGTATTCCTCCCAACAACTTCAGAGTTAGGATTATGGAAACGGCTCATTCTGGTCATTTGGGCATGACTGCCACCAAACGCAGGATTAGGAATGAATTTTGGTGGCCCAGTATGGATCGGGACATTGAGTCCATGGCAAGAAATTGTGTGCAATGCTTTTACAGTGATAAGCATTTGACGACATCTTCTCCCGTCCCCAAGCCTGCTCCTTGTCCTGACAGAGTTTGGCAAAGAGTTGCTGTGGATTTTCTTGGCCCTTTTCACATTTTACCCAATTGTATGAATTATTTTATTGTACTAATTGATCACTTATCCAGATGGGTGGAAGTGAGAGGCATTTCTGAACTTAACACCAAATCGGTCATTCGTTTTCTGCAAGATGTGTTTAGCAGAGAAGGGGGTCCCGGAGGAGTTGTTGACTGACAATGGTGTACAGTTTACTTCCTCATGTATGCAAGAATTTTTAACAAAGTTAGGTGTGAAGCATTTACGCACACCTCTTTATCATCCACAATCCAATGGCAAAGTTGAAAGGTTCAACAGGGTTTTAGTTGAATGCATACAAAGTACTGTCAAAGTGAGAGGAGATTGTGAAACAGCTGTGAGAGATGTGGTTTGGGCATGTAGAACCACTCCCCATTCAGTTTCTGGAGCAGTTCCTTTTGAGCTAATGAGAGGAAGAAAGGCTGCTTCTTCTCTCAACCCATTTTGGAAAATAAAAGCATTTGGTGGTGACTGTGATGTTCCTTCTTGTTCTAGAAAGGCTAAACAAACTAGTGATCTTGTCAATCGTGAGGATTATGTAAAGAACAACTCTCAAACTAAATTTGTGGTGGGTGAGTATGTTCGGGTAAAAGATCCTCTGCTTTTACAAAAAGGCAAGTCTAAATTCAGAGAACCCAGTCGCATTGTTGAAATTAAAGGCCACGCTGTCAGACTTGAGAATGGTCAATGGTGGAATGTGTCTTGTTTGGCTAAGATTTCTCATTGCTTTGAAAAGTCAAATTTAATTCTGATGTTGGAAATGTACGGAGGAGTTGCAGAATAAGAAAAGTCCCCAAGAAACTTTGTGACTAGTTTGCTGTTTGATTCTTATTTTTATTTTTTTTAAAAGGGGAGGAGATATGTGGTGTCTTGTATCATCATCCTCTACTTACTATTTGTGGGCTCTTCTATTATTTATTTCTTGGTTTAGAATGTATGTACTCTGTTGGTGCTTTTATTACATGCTATTCTGTATTAGAATGTCAGGCACAGGGGATCAGAATTCTTATGTTCAGTTTGTACTGATCCTCTGGGCCCGTTGGACTTGTATGCTTTTCCTGCATTAAACTATTGAAGAAAATGACCTACTTCGTCTTCCTTCTTAACTTTACAGTTGACCTCAGGCCCACTGAAAGAATGCGTATTGTCCACAATAGATCTTCGACAACAGACAACTAAAAGCTGTAGGATCAAGAGTAAGCAGCCTTGTTATACAGAACTGGGGATTCAACATAAAAAGCCTGAAGGTTGGAAAACACATCACACAAAGATAAGGCTTGCTCAGAAACAACAGAGTAGCTGGAATACTGGTCTATGGAGGTTGGGACTAAGTATGACGAGGTCCTTAAGGGGCAGAGCGAGATCAGAATAGCAGGATCACAAGGGCAGCACTCCTGGGGCAGCATTCGAAGAGTCAGTGTCTGAACCATGTTGCCTCTGAACTTTCTTGGTTGTATGATTTTCACTGGCGTAAGTTCGTTCTGTATTTTGGTTGCTGCCCCTTTGTTGGTTTCCCCTTCGTTCTTGTATTTTTTTTTCCTTTACCCATTTTGACCTTGCATCCTCGGCTTTGCTACTTGTATTTACCTAACGCATCTTCTCAACAAAATTCAGCAACACCAGAATTCATTGACTGTAGACCCCTATCAGATCCTCTACCGTGATGTCCTTGTTTCCCTGAGCCCGGTTGGTTTTCCCAGCCTCTCCTGTGATCGTTAAGGGCTATTGACATCGGAGCATCAGGTATGACTTTACGTGTGGAAAGGATATTGAAGTGTATATGACAAACTCCTGTAATCACAGAGATATCCCTTATATATTTCCCCATAGAAAATTCACCATAATAGTCTATCTTACTGAAGGACATAGTCCATAGCCGAAGTACAAAGCCTGTGCGAGATGATCTTTCTCCTTCCCTGTACTCTAGTCTTTCATGGTGAGATTATATTATGGCACTGGTTCACTATCTCCACCCTGTTCCTAGTCTTTTCTGTGTGGAAGATAGGAGGATTATTGTGGGAGTTTCTGTCACCTTTTACACAAACCCATTCAAGAATCGTGTCAGATTGCACCTTGTTGCATTCCTTCAATGGCACAGGCCACTGTGAAGATTCAGAATCATCTTTGGGAACGGGGGGGTCACTCCACAATAGCGAACCTTTCTCCTCTTAAAGATAAATTAAGTAGCATCTCAAGGAAATAGCAAGTTGTCAGGTCCAGCCAATTTGCCTCTCGAAGCAAGACCATCTACATTAATTACCACTCATAATCCGATCAGTTCTACTGGAACTGGAGTAGCGAATGTACCGATAAGCACTGCACCTCGTGAAAAATATAGTGGAGATCCTCAGCAACAAAGAGATAACTAATTACGTAGAGCAGCTTATTATGCATCAATATATAATGAGAAATCTGGAAGCTACTGGGAGGGGGTGGGGAGACTTGCGGGAATTTTCCCTTTTTTTCCTTTTTGCTCTTATTTCTTATGTTATATGTTCAATTTGGAATGGTGCTGTAACAATATTTAATGGAAATGTGTGCATTGCTCTTTCCTGACTTTGAGAAACTCCTTGTAATCTTGCATTTGTGAACGTCAGGGCTATTCTTGAAACAACTTAACCTTGATCATTGATGTTCTGATAACTGTCTATTAAGGTGATATATGTCCAGTTTGAAGGGATCAATCTATATTGTTATTGTAATGCACTGTGTCACATTATTCAAATGCTATTAAAGAATTTTTTTTTTTTTTTAAAGATGGTCTTAGTTCTTTCACCTACTCTCCTTAATTGTCACCTAGATGTACAGGGTCAGATGCTACATTCAGAAATTTGGTATGGTTCTTTACGACTATTGGAAATTACTGGGCCACTAGAACAGATCTATTTTCAACCTGAAGAAAGAGACAACAATTGTTAGACCCTAAGGTCTGTCTTCTAGGCTTAATGTCACAACCCAAACATGCCAGAATGGTTTGTAAATTTCTAGACCTAGCGTTGATTGTAGCTAAACGAATAATAGCTGTTAACTGGAAGTCCTCACAAATGTCTGAAATTTACAAATGGAAATCGGAGCGCATAAATGGGCGCGGGCTGAGGAAGCCTCAATACACCTACTACATCTGCGCCAATGGAAATCGGAGGAACTAACGGAATGGAAGACACTATCCTGCTTCTGATAAATCCTAAATCTAATGACAAACCACCATGATTTGGGATGAAATGTAGTTGTTATTTCAAAGCTATTCATACATGAATACGTTCTGTTCCTAAGTTCCCCGCTGGCCTGTCCACCATTACATTGTGCACAGATCTCTTGTATGACTGGCTCATAATAGTTGTTGGTTATAATTACTACTAGTAATGCAATGCAGTACTGTGTGTTCTTTGCACTCGTTTCATGGTATATTATGTTTATTGCTCTCTGTTTTAGATGTGATTGGATCCTTAGCTTCTAAATGGGCTGCATGCATTGAATTCACCACTATGTGTTCTCTTTGAAAAACAATAAAAATGAATTAAAAAACAAAACTTCAAGTCAACCAGTTACCATCTAAAGATGGATGGGCAGATCGAGAGACTGAATTACACTATTGAGCGAGAGACTCAATCAAACTATTGAACAATAAATACGGTGTTTCATATCTGAATGTCAGGATGAGTGTGTCTCTTGGTCTTCCCAAGCTGAGTTTACATATTACATTTCCTCACATAGCTCTTTAGGATATTCCCCTTTTTTCGGTACTTATGGATTTCACACCAAAATATAGCCTAATGTTTATTCTCCTGGCACTGCACTCTCATTATGAGTTGATTCTAACATTATCACAGGTCCACAAATCCATCATCAGAAATGCATTTACAGCTATGGTTTATTACAATTTGCAGACAGACACAGAATCCATCACCGTCCTATAACTGTAGGGATATGGCATGACTTTCCAATACATATTGAGTAACGCCAGACATTTTCTCCTTGATTTGTAGGATCATTCTTGGATAATGGGGTCAGCAGGAGTTAGAATTAAGTTTCTAAGTTAGTTTCGTATTTCCACGGTCAAACCAGCTAAGGAAAAGGAAAGGAATCCTCCATCTTCAGCAATCAAAGTAAATAGATATTCTGAATTTGAGATTCAATCTAAATTAGAGTCTAGGATCAGAAGGGGTCAGCTTCAATACTTTTTCACATGGTAGGGATATGATGCAGCTGACAGATCTTGGGAGCCGGCCTCCTTCTTACAAGTCCATAGATTGGTGAAGGCGGCATTCCATGCATACTTCCTTCACAAACCAGCTCCCGAGGAAGATTCTGAGGGGGGAGGGTTACTGTCGCAATTCAACAAAGAAAGCTTAAAGATTGGAAACAACATCACGCAAAGATGAGGCCAAGAAAGCATGGAATACGGGGGCGTGGCAAAGCCACTGACCTTAGTGGCCATCTCAGGCTCAATGTCTGGCATCCCTGAAGACTAGCCTGCTGCCTGTCACATTTGCACATATTACGAGGCTCTGTTTGCGCTGGGGGCAGAAAAGTGCTGCTGTGGGGCTGAGGACACCCATATGGAGGAATCGGGCCGTTCTGTGGCCTAGGCTGATGACGCAGCGGAGACCCGTGGCCCCCGGGTGGTGAGGCGGTGGATGCGGTGGAGTGAGAGTTCCAGGAAAACTGCCAGGGGTCCGGGTGTGGTCCTCCCTTCAGTGGTACTTTCTGCCCAGTGGAGTGGAGCGCTGGTCTATGTGAGGCCTTCCCCAACACCTCTCCTCTTACGAGCCTCATCACGAGCAGTGTGACGGGCTAACCCGCTGTGGCCTACTTACGTGATTTTAGCTGCGGAGCCCAGGCGACGTCGGAGTTGAGTGAGGGACGCCATCGGGAGGTGAGTAAGTTGGAGAAGTAAGGCCGGCCTGAGGCTGTTCCCTGGAGGCCCCATGGTGACAGGGGCTGTGGGTGAGCCTGGGGACTCGGTCGCTGGACCACGCTGGGCCATCCTGGTGCCTGCTCCTCTTTTCGCGCCTCCCCTCTATGCCCAACTTGTCTCAATCCCTGGCAACGCTGACTGCGGTGCTATAGGGAGTGGCCAGAGAGACTGTTGGCCGGCAGAGGCATGGAGGTGGCAGTCAGGGCAAAGGTACAGTAATAAACGGACTAAATGAACTATTCTGGGCCTTATTAATCCAACCTACATTTACTTGCCATCCCTCCCCACGCTGGTGGCGAGAAGGAGCTGTTCCCTATTCCCCCATTGGGCCCATATGGAAATTGCTCTCACCGGAGTGCTGGGGTTGCCCTCGCCCGGGTAGAACACACTGACACTCAAGTAGCCAGAGTATACCTGGGCTGGCTTGGTGAGAGAGGCCTACTGAGTGCAGTGACTGCTGCCAGATTGCGGCACAGGCTAGGGCACAACTGAAAACGGACTGGGCGCAGTAGAATTGGGTCAAATGTATACAACCAGTTGGGGATGGCATGCCGAGACCCCAAGCAACGCTGATTGCCCTTTGACACAGTAAAGAACCAGAGCATGGTTCAAAAACCAGGAAATGGCTTAGAGTGCTGTGCCGCACACCGGGGAGGGGGCCCTGCTGTGAGGCACAGACGCATTGATGGCGTAACTACAGTCAGTCTTCAAGGCGCTTGATGGCAGGTTCAACGCACTTGATAGGCAGCTAGACATGATGGGTGAGCGCAATGATTGGCACGAACTTAGACTGGACACAGTGAAGGGTAGAGTGTCGGACCTAGAAGATGGTGTGGCTCAGGCGACAAAGAAGCTGGACAGACCCAAGAAACTGATGAATAAAATAGCCATGAAAAACAAAGACTTGGAAGCAAGGATCAGGCGAAATAACATGCGCATCCTGGGCGTGCCCGAGTCCACGAACACCGGGCATATGGATCAATTTGTAGAAAGCTTACTGACAGATATGTTCAGCAAAGAATCCTTCACGGCTACATTTGTAGTTGAACCAGCTCACCGGTGCCCGGACCACTGCCCTCCAGACCGATAATCTCCAGGCTGTTGAATATCAGGGACCAAGACACTGTTTTGAGGCTGGCAAGAGAAAAAGGTCCACAGATCACATCTTTCTGGGGGGCGATCTTAATATCCTACTGGACCCGAATTTAGATAGTACTACCACAGCCCCAGTCAACAAACCCCGATCTCGCAATGTCCTGCGGCTCTATGCGACACATATGTGTTGAAAGATGTATGGTGGCAGCAACTCCCCCAGACAATAGCCTATACACACCACTCGACGCAGCATGACACCTGGACATGTCTAGACTATTGGCTCTTATCGAGCACCCTTATACCATGGCTCCTAGATGTCAAGTATCTTCACCGTACATTATTGATTCACTCACCACTGGTTTTGACCATGCGTGTCCCTGGGGTGGGAGGGGTTGAGCGGCAGTGGCGGCTCCCTAACATGGCACTACACTATGCAATGTTTCTGGCAGAACTCCGCACAGTGATAATAGAATATTTCGAGCTAAACAAGGGATCAGTCTCATCACAGGCCACCCTGTGGGAGTCCTTCAAGGCGTACATAAGGGGAGTTTGTATCTCCAAGCATGCAGGGTTACTGAGGGATCTCTGGCATACACTGTCCCGGTTGGAGGGTGAGCTGTTGGCTATAGATGGAGAGCAGGTCACGAGATGTGCCCCGGATTATTTGCCAGGGTGGGCGACCCTACTGTCCGACTATCAGGAGTCGGCGGAGAGGGAGGCCCACTTTTGGGGGAAATATACTAATGCCCGCAGGTACATAGAGGGGGAAAGGCCAGGGCGTACACTGGCTCGCCTGCTACAGCCACCACGGGGTCAATCATATATATCTGGCCTTCAGAGGTCTGATAATACATACATAGCAGACATGCTAGGCATCCAACGTGAACTTCTGCATTACTACACTGACCTATACACTCCCAAATTAACATGGGATGCCGGTGACATTTCCAACTATCTTGACGGAGTGGCGATGGTGTGACTTACGACCGCACGTCAGCAATTCTTGAGCGAACATCTCACTACCTAAGAAATCATACAAGCTATAGATGCTATGGATGGCACCAAGGCGCCGGGTCTTGATGGATTTTCAGGGGCCTTTTAAAAGGGGTACAAGCACTTAATTGCACCACAACTCCTAGAGATGTACGCGGAGGCATTGAAGGTGGGAGTCATACCCCCTACATTCAGAGACAGGTCATAGTACAACTCCTAAAACCTGGGAAGGATCCATCACAATGTGGCTCCTACAGGCCATTATCATTGTTAAACTTTGATAATAAAATATTAGTCAAAATGGTAGCAACCCGCTTGGCACTGCTAATGGGACAGATAATTTCACCTGCTCAATCTGGCTTTGTACCGCATAGATCTACCGTGTTAAATTTGCAGATGTTTTTGCAGTACTCCATAGGATAGCCCCTACAGTCCCAGCTGTGGCGGCGTAACTGTACGCCTAAAAGACTTTTGACTCCTTGGAATGTTGGATTCTAACTCGGCAGCAATTAAATTTGATGAATGGATTAGGTCATCAGTAGATCGGCTTGCCCCAGAAGTAACCAAGCAGCCCCAAAGAAACCAAGCGTCAGCACCTTGGTATGTAGCTGAGCTCAGACCCATAAAACCAAAATGCAGACGTCTTGAGCGACTTTCGAGGATGGATTACAGTGAAAAACGTAGAAGGGACTATAATACAGCCCTGGAGGAATATAAGGCAGCTATAAAACTTGCAAAAACGGTGTATTATACAACTAAAATACATGCGGCCAAAAACTCCTCGAAGGAGCTTTTTAAAATGGTCACAGCTTTATCTAAGCGTCCGCAGGATAGCCACTTTAAACCTGACCAAAACTTCGTGGATAAAATCGCCTTCCTTTTTCAAAATAAAGTACAGGCAGTGTACGAGGAACTTCAGAAGACAGTACTTACTTTAACTGAAAATAATGAAGATTCCCTGGAGGACTATCCCACTCATAGCAGTCTGTCAGAGTTCTCTGTTTTAGCGGCAGAGAAAGTAAAGGATCTGCTATTACTGACAGTCAGGTTCGCCCATGGACCCCTGTCCCCTCTCTATTTTGCACCTGGTTTTGGGGGAAATCAGTGTCCATATGACTCCCCTTTTAAACGAGGTCATTAGCTCGGGGGTCTATCCGCAGTTATGGAAAAAGGCCTGCATCAGGCCTATCCTGAAGAAAGCCACACTGGACTCCACGAAGGTTAAGCACTACCGCCCAATATCGTGTCTCCCACTACCGACCAAAATTCTAGAAAAGCCATTAATTTGGAACTCACTGACTATCTGGATCTCCTTCTAGATTCCACCCAACATGGCTTTAGATCACGACATTCCACTGAGTCTGCCTTGATAATGGCGACAGAAGAAATCCGCAAACTGATGGATGGGGGGGTCATCCTGCTTGACCTATCAGCAGTATTTGATACCGTTAACCATGTGGTATTGCTGAGGCGGCTGAAGGCAATAGGTATTAGAGAGACAGCTCTAACCCTTCTATCATCCTTCTTGGGATCCAGGGAACAGTCGATCCACTGGGATGGTCTTAAGTCGGTAAACCTGTGCCTCCCATGTGGAGTCCCACAGGGGTCAACTTTGTCACCAACGCTGTTTAACATATACGTCATCCCTCTGGCCAGACTAATTAAAGAGCATGGCCTCACCTTAGTCTCATATGCTGACGATACCCAGATAGTGGTATTGGTCATGCAGAGGGTGGACATTACAGCTGTTCGCTTTCGTAACTGTCTTAACGCAGTTATGGCCTGGATGAACTCAGACTTTCTTAAACTCAACACCGAAAAGACCGAGGTGATTGAGTTTGGGAAGGGCCCTTCAGTTTGGAGCCAACTTTGGTGGCCTTCAGAGGCTGGGAGTTGTCCTGTGCCGGTGACCAAGGCGAGGAACCTTGGATTTATGTTCGACAGCGAACTAAAGTTTAGGAAACAAATTAATCAAGTAACCTCCGCCTGCTTTTTCACTCTGAAAGTCCTGCGCAAAATCCTGCCGTTTATTCCACTAACTCTCAGGAAAACGGTAATTGGAGCCCTTGTCCTTTCTAGAATCGACTATAGGAACGCATTATACCTAGGAATAGACAAAGGGCAGACTGCGAAATTGCAGTCCTTGCAGAATGCGGCAGCTCGTGTGCTGCTTGCTCTCCCCAAACATCACCCCACATCTACTAGTATCAGACAGCTTCATTGGCTCCCAGTCCCGCAGCGAGTACAATTCAAAGCCCTCTGCCTTGTGCACAAAGCGCTTCACGGAGGCGGTGCCATGGATATCCAAAATCTATTTTCCTGGTACCTGCCACAGCGGAGTCTGAGGTCAGCCAATACAGGGCTGTTTCTGGTTCCTAAGATAAACAAAGTTAGATGGGGTGGCAAGAGCTTTTCCCACCAAGCAGCCAAATTGTGGAACTCCCTCTCGACCCAGGTTAGATTACAATCCAATAGGTCTATCTTCAGGAAACAGGTTAAGACCTGGCTCTTTCCTTAAGCGTTAGATTGACGAGTCTCTGCATCGGTACCAATTCACCTCAGCGCCAAGACGCCTCGGCAATCGAGCGCTTTATAAGTATATCAGTCAGTCAGTCAGAATGGTACTTCATACATGCCACGTTACAGAAATTAGGGCTCTCTGTAGGATTCGCGTCCCTCATAACCTTGCTATACATACAACCAACAGCATGCATCAGGCTTAACGGTACCTTGACTAGGCCATTCTCCATCTCTCGTGGAACTAGGCAGGGCTGTCCGCTATCACCACTCCTTTTTATAATACCGATGGATCCCCTGGTACAGCACTTACAGAAAAATCACTTTAATTGGGGGTTACACTTTAAGACTCGCCCCTTATCAATAACACTATATGTGAATGACATTATTCTTTATGTGAGAAACCCAGCTTATAATCTTGCACCACTCCTGTGTGAAGTGGCACGCTTTGGAACCCTCTCAGGTCTATATAATAACTGGAAAAAATCTGAGATCTTTCCATTAACAGGTTAGAGAACGAACATGTAGTGAGTTCCCACTGATCTGGTGTGTGGCAGAGACACGATAACTGGGGATATACTTGCATAGGGACAAAGACCAGGTGCTGCAGCTCAATTATGGGCCAGTGGTGGGTAAACTGAGCGGCAAGATAGATAGATGGCTCCGACTCCCACTATCAATAGCTGGTTGGATAGCCATCATAAAAATGATGGTTCTACCTCAACTCCTTTATCTGTTTAACAACATCTCCATCCCCTTAACAAATGCATTCTTTGCCCAAATTCACACACTCTTGACACAACTCATCTGGGTAGGTAAACAACCCCGAATTCGCTGGAGTTCCCTAGTTCTCCCATATGAACGGGGGGTTTGGAGTCCCAGATATCCATCTCTACGACTTGGCTGCACACTGCAGCTATGCTCGACACTGGTACCACCCAGATGCATGCATCCCTTATGCTAAGCCGAAGATTGACCTTCAGGCCCCAATGCCGCTAATAGCACTACTACCAGCTGGACTGCCGCAAGATCAAAAAGATATTCAAACGGTGTCCACCACCAGTTGGGCATGGGTGAGACTGCTAAGAATGACAGGTGGCACGGCACTATACTCGCCTCCACTCCCCTTAGCAGCTAAGCCGTGGTTACCAATTACACAGGAACCATTGGTATAACGCACCTTCCGATGGTATCAGTGGCGGCCGGCACAGGTAAGTGCGGTGACACAGGGGCGGGGCAGGGCGTGGCAGGGGGAAAGCTGACAGACAACGGAATAGGTAGTATTTATTCATTATACCTATTCCGTCGTCTGTCGACTGTCCCCCCTTCCCACCATGCCCCGACTCACCACGATTACCTGTGCCAGCCGCTGCATGACGGTATGAGTTACACACGTTTGGGGACCTCTTTTCTAATGGCCAAGTATTTTCCCATAAGGAGAACACTCGTTCTCAAAATGCCCTGGCCTTTACCTCAACCATTTTGTCTTAAACCAACTCCAGGCTGCACTCAGGAACAGAATACCTATGTACCCGCTAGAACCAGATAACTTCACACTGTTCATCACAGACACAGACGGAAACCGCGTAGTTTCTATGCTGTATCACGCATACCTAGAGCTCATTCCTGCATGGGACACTAAGTTGAGTGCTGCATGAGAGGCAGATCTGGGGCACCCACTGACAGATAAAGTTTGGCAAGATTGCTGTATTCAAACCCGATTAGTATCATGCAATCACAGTCATAAATGAATACACTACAAATTCCTAAGAAGAACCTACACCACACCAGCAGCATTGCTCGCATTGATCCCACTGGCTTTTTGCATTGCCCTAAGTGCCAAACCCCTGCAACGGACTTCGCACATGTGACTTGGACCTGTAGTAAGTTAGCTACATATTGGAGGAGCATCTTTGTAGAACTTACACGAGTGACACAATTACAAATGGAGCAATCCCCCCTACTGACATTGCTAATAGCATTACTCCTAGCAAAAAGGGAAATCGCCCTACACTGGGGTAGCAAACACAAACCAACAGTAGAGAAATGGAATAAAAGCCTACTGCGATACCAATAGCGAACTCTATGCTGAACTGTAGCCTCCCGGGTCTAGTCCTCGTAATATCTGGCAACCTCTGATGAACTACCTGGGTATGTTGGACTCTGTAGAAGAATCTCAATGAACGCATATGTCATTAGCTCCTTACTAAAAAGGATAGCGGTGCACAGACAATAACATATTATGTCAGTATACTAAACAGGGTTAGCGGCTTGATATACCGGCACTCATCTGTAATAAATGGCCTCCCACAAAAATCCAACGTGAATGACACTATTCCAATATGAATGAAATGTAATAGGTATGCAATGTTTATTATAATGCTTCTGTTTATATACTTATGTAAGCCAATATGGTATATTTGCATGACGCCATGAGAAGTTATGCCAAAAAAAAAGTTTAAAAAAAAAAGAAAGCATGGAAACATCCTATAGCGACTGGGGCTGAGTAGGATGAAAGCCTTAAGGGGCAGAGGGAGATGTTAGGTTTGAAAATCCCATTTCTGCTATGCACTCGTATCATGCTACATTAGGTTAGCAATGTGTGGCTAAATAGATGCCATTTGTTTTCATGTTATGCAACCCACTGAGTTATCCCTGCAACGTGCAAGCTTTAGTTAGCAAGTGTGATTCCATTTTGTATTTCGTAATCCCTATTAGGCTGTGTCTGAACTAGGCCTCATTATTCGTATTGCCTGCCTCAGCAGAACACTGTATTTAGTTATTATGTTTCTTTCCTGTTCAAGGCTACTTCCTGACTTACTAATGAATAGGCCATTCTGCCCTCGCATGCCTATCCGAATTTGTAGCTCCGCTCCCACGTTAGGAGACGCTGAGACTTGAGTTGCCGATAGCATGTACCCATCTGGCAGGTGGTAGCCCATCCTTCTGTGCCTTCTTTGTTCATGTTCGGCCCAGGCCGGTAACTTTCCACTGTGGACGTGGTTGGGGGTTCTTGGAGGAATGATCATGCATTGCAGGCCGTTGGGGAGCCAGTCCCTCGGCAAACATCTTAGGGTGCAGGTCAGATTGGACTCCTCTGCAGAGTATTGCTAATAAATGCTTGTTTGTATTCTCTATTGTCTGACCCACTCTTCATTTCTTGGAAAGGCATAGCAGGTGGTTGTAAGTAACCCGAGTGGCCCCTAAGGGCCACTTCCTTCAGTTGCGCCCGAACAGGGACCACGCAAGGTGATCCAGCTTGCCCGTAATCGAGTTGCAGGGTCGGGGTTGCGTCTGGTCGGTCGGGCGGATCGGGGTACCCCACACGATCGAGCTTGGTTCTCGCAGCTGCCACGCACGTCTGATTAGGCGACTCCTCGTCTAGTGGTCACCGGCTGGAGTCCTGAGAAGGCGAAACCTTGGAGTTGACCATTTGGTCCGAAGAGTCGGCAGTGGAGAATAACTTGACTCAACCTGTGTGAACCAGGTGAGTGATTTGATTCTTGAAAAAATGGCGCCATTCTTGAACGGCACGAGCTTACGGGCTGTGTCCTGGTACGGTCTCCGGGCTGTCTTGCTTGAACGACATTAGCCGACGGGCTGTGTCCTGGTACGGTCTCCGGACTGTCTTGCTTGAACGACATTAGCCGACGGGCTGTGTCTTGGTACAGTCTCTGGACTGTCTTGGTGCAATTTTTGGACTGCCTTGCTTGAACGGCACAAGCCTACGGGCTGTGTCTTGGTACGGTCTTCGGGCTGTCTTGGTTTGAACTTGGTGGGTTTGCGGACCCCTTAAAAGACACAGAGTGTTTGTGAACAGTCGGCCAGGCCAACTGGAAATTTGGCCTATTCTCAAAAAGGCCTGGGACTGTTTGCGAACAATCTGCCGGGCCAACTGGAAATTTGGTCTACTCTTGAAAAGGTCTGGGGCTAGAGCCTGTCTTCTTGAACTTGGTACAGTCTCCGGACTGTAGGGAGCGATCCTCAGACCGTTTTGGTTTGGGTTTTGAACAATATTTGTATTCTTTATTTTTTATCCTTTTGTTATTTTGTTTGTTGGTGTTATATTTGTCCGTTGGGGACAGAGCATGTGTCTTATATTAAGATGCCTTGTCTAAGTAAACTGGGGTGTTTTGGATGTCAGTGTTGTTCTACTGAGGCTCGATTGGAAGAGAGCCAGCCTGCGCCTCCGGAGGGTACCCCAAATTTTGATGTATACGTCAAGCACGGTATTGGCCCTATTATGTTTAGCACATTGTGGAATAAATATACGAGGGACAATGCTGAGTTACAATGGCCACTTACTGGCTCGTTTGATGAACAAAAATTGAATTTCTTGCAGGACAACTTGTTCGCCAAAAAGAGCAGGCAGTCGATGTTTGATTCTCTAAGAGTATGGCAGATGGAAGCAAAGCAGTGGCGTATGAGAGCAGAGAAAGAGGCCCGGAAGAGACAGACGCAAACTATAACGCAGAAAGCAGTGGCCTATGAAAGGGAAAAGATAGAGAAAGGCATAGAATGTGCAGATAGAAAGTTTCGATTGCAGACAGATAAATCCTATGTTACTAGAGAGGAAGGTGATGTTTTCGTTGAAGAGCTATTGGATTCTCGCCCTCCTCCACCTTTAGCTCCTGAGCGGATATACCCAAGGGTTCCCACATCTCAGTCCCTGGCCTCTGGTGCCGCTCTTCCTAGTATTTCGGACTCTAGTCAAACTGCTTTGGCCCTAGCCCCGCCTGCTCCCTCCCTGCTCACGCTAGGAACAGGGGTGGGAGCCGTTAGCTCTCCTGTTCCGTCTACTGACTCTGTATCTATTGCTACACCCCCTTTCACTCCTACAACACTGTCTCCTTTCATGATGATACCTGTCTCCTCATCTACTCTTTCCCCCTCAAGTATGACACCCCAAGCACTGCCGAATGGCAAGTCCCCTGTA
This sequence comes from Calotriton arnoldi, assembly GCA_963921515.1. Lineage (NCBI taxonomy): Eukaryota > Metazoa > Chordata > Amphibia > Caudata > Salamandridae > Calotriton > Calotriton arnoldi. The sequence continues at coordinate 95,524 of CAWUFW010021687.1, read as the reverse complement.
CGTGGGATACATGAAGGGAACTGGGTGGCAGCACGAGACCGTATGGTCAAAGTGTTGGTGCGTTCTGCTGTGGGTGATGAGGGGAAGCAAATGGTGGCGAATCAGGCGTCTCAGTGGGCTCGGAGCCCGATCTATAGTGTGGAAGATGTGTGGAGTGTGATGAAAGTTTATCAGCCCTTCATACAGCAGCATGCCCTTAAACACATGTCGGCCACGCTAATAGGACTGTGGGAGCAGTGTTTTCAGGGTGTTGCACCGCAGATCATCTATGACATACGGGACAGGGTATATGCTGCAGGTAGGGCTCCTAATGAGGTTTTTAGCAATGTAACGACATTGGTGGGTTATCGGGGCAGATTGCTCCAAAAGGTTCCGACGATGGTGACCCAGTGCCCCATGAAGGAGGTCCATCCCATTTATCATCCTGAAATACCAGAACTGCGCGACTCCACAAATGCTGTAATTAGGCCACGAGTTGATGCTCGGTTCCAGGAACAGTGGATCTATACTCCTTGGAAGAGGAGTGAGGTAATATCCCTTAAAAGTCAGTTGCCAGACCCTCGGAAAAACCCGACTGCGTATTACAAAGAGTTGACAAAGGCGGCCTCCTTCACTGTGATGACGTTAGCAGATATTGAGTTGTTCTTTGGTTTGTTGGTACCGGTGGATATATGGAGGTAAGTGCATACACAGGAATATGTGGTGGAATTGGGAGGAACATGGGATCAGATCAGACCCGTGGGATAAGGACCGCAAGCCCGGTGACAAGCCGAAGGCAGAGATATTGGCTTTACTGGGTCGCATTATCACCTATATGCATTCCCTTATCCCGCCAAGACGGGTGGATTGGGACAAGTTGACTGCATGTCATCAGAAGAAGGATGAGAGTGTGCCTGATTTCTTTACTAGGTTTGAAGGGGTGTTTCTCGACTTTAGTGGCCAGGATCTGTCATTGGAAGGTGGTGTCCGGTTGTTTGTCAGCAGGTTTGTTAACAATTTGCTTCCTGAGATTGCGACTAGGTTGCAGGCTTCAGAAAGCACGTGGAGCACCTCTTCCCCATCGGTAATATTGAGTATGGCACAGTACTACGAGCATAGAGAGAATGAAGAGAAGGAGAAAGTGGAGAAAAAGTCGAAAGACTTGAAGACGAGGGTGTTGATGCAGCAAGTTGCGAGGGGTAACGGAAGAGGTAGAGGTTCAGGTTCGGCCCAGCGGCTACCCCGGTCTAACAGGGGCGGTACCTCGAGTGCACCAATTGAGCTCAGCCAATGTGCTTATTGCAAGCAGGAGGGACATTGGCGGAATGAGGTCCGGAGTTAGTCCAGAAAGACGAGGCCCCGAGAGCTCGGGTTTTAGAGGACGTGGAAGAGGCAGAGGAGGCCGGGGGAGATGCGATCAGAGACTACATCCTCTAATAGACAGAGCGGGAACTATTTTGACGACCCCCGAGGGAGGCAGTACTATCATGATGACTATGACATGGACGAAGTGACGGGGATGTCTCACAGCTAGGATAGCCAGGGACAGGGCAAGGGACCAGTTCCGGTGCCTGCAGATCAGCGCGGACCCTATGTCACTGCAGATTTACACGGTACGACCGAGAAATTCTTAGTTGATACAGGGGCTATGAATAGCTCTGTTTCCCATTCACTGGTCCCGGGGGTGGCTCTGTCCGGCCAAAACAACATTTCGGTGGGTTTCTCAGGCATTCGGGTTGTCAGCCCCATTTCCAAACCTCTTGCTTTGACGATTGGCCCCTTCATGGTTGATTCACCTTTTTCTTTTAACGTCAAATTGTGGGGAGAATTTGTTAGGGTTGGATTTGTTAAAAAGGTTGCATGCGACAATTTTTTGTTCTCCAGACGGTGTTTACATGACTATTGGACCACAGGTGGCCCGTGCCACACAATGTCTCGCAAAGGATTCCCCCCTCCCCGCTGAGTTTAAAGATGTGCCACGCACACTGTGGGCTACAGGAGACCCAGATGTGGGGTTACTCCAGATCCCACCGGTCTCTATACAGATTAAGGACAATGCAGTATGGCCACGTATTCCCCAGTACAAGATATCCCAGGCAGGAGAAAAGGCCTTATTGCAAATAATACAGGATTTGATTAAGTCTGGTGTGGTTGAGGAGACAGCGGCGAATGTATGTAACAGCCCTATTCTTCCTATTCTTAAAAAGGCACCCTTGGATTCTTCTGATGCTCACCCTGACGTTTACCACTTCGTAATTGACCTTAGAGAGGTGAATAAAATAGTGGTTCCCCAGTATCCTGTAGTCCCAGCCATTACCACGATCTTGACAATGATTCCCCCGTCTGCAAAATTCTTCTCTGTGATAGATTTGAAGAATGCTTTCTTCAGCATTCCAATCCATATAGATAGCAGATATCTGTTTGGATTTGCAATAGCCGGAAGGAGCTTTAGGTTCTGTCATGTTCCACAAGGCGATACAGAGAGTCCTAGTATCCATAGCCAAGCTTTGAAAGCTCAATTGGATTCCTTGGAACTTCCCCCTGGTAATGTGCTGTTGTAGTACGTTGACGACCTCCTTGTGGCTTCAGACACTGAAGATGGTTGTAAAGAGGCCACAGTTAAATTGCTGTTACATTTGGCACACCATGGCCACAAGGTATCACTTTCGAAATTTCAATATTGTCGACAGGCGGTCACCTATTTAGGTCACCTACTGTCGAAGGAGGGTCGTAGACTAACACCTGAACGCATAGCTGCTATTACTAATATGCCTGTTCCTAAGACCCAACGCGAGGTACGCGCTTTCATTGGTATAACTTCCTATTGTCGTCACTGGATCCCTAACTATTCCTTACTAACGAAACCCCTCCTTTACCTGACCACCAAAGAAGTGCATGAACCCCTGCCTTGGACATCTGCATGCCAGCAAGCTTTTGAGCAATTAAAGGTTGCGCTTTGCTCTGCTCCTGTGCTTGGTACTCCTGATTACCAGAAGCCTTTTGTGCTCTATGTACATGAGGCGGTCGGTTGCGCGCTTTCTGTTCTAACACAGGGTTTCAGTGGTAAGCAGAGACCCTGCGTGTATTTCTCTGCTATTCTTGATAACGTCGCCAGAGCTCTCCCGAGCTGCCAGAGGGCTGCCGCGGCAGTTTCTATGAAACAATCGGCAGGGCTCGTCCTTGATATGGATCCCACATTCATGGTACCTCATGCTGTGGACACACTGTTGAATAAGACAAAGACACAGCACCTTACTAGTGCACGTCTGACTGGATATGAATTAACTTTGTTTGCTCCACACATTACCATCAAACGCTGTGCTACTCTGAACCCAGCCAGGTTACTACTCCTCCCTTCGGAAGAAAAGGACAATGATGTCCATGATTGTTTATTTCGGACTGAGGAAGAAACGAAGGGACGGGTAGACCTGACTGATGTTCCCTTATCTGACCCCCTAGGGGAACTATATGTTGATGGCTCTTGTTTAAATTACCAGATGGCACTACCACTGCAGCTTATGCAATCACAACGTTACACACTGTAGTTGAGACATCCCGTATCCCATACCAATCGGCCCAGGCTGCAGAGTTGGTTGCCCTCCTTAGGGCTTGCGAGTTGAGTGAGGGACTGACTGTCAATGTCTACACCGACAGCCAGTACGCCTTTGGGGTGGCCCATAATTTCGGGCGCCTCTGGGCGGAGAGAGGGTTCTTGACCTCTCATGGGTTGCGAATACAGCATGGTCCATTGATACATAGACTGTTGTCAGCACTGACACTTCCTGATAAGTTGGCAATAATAAAATGTAACGCTCACAAAGCAGTAACAGACGATGTTGGAAGGGGAAATGCTTTTGCAGATCAGACAGCTAGATTGAAGATGAAAAAGATGTTCGTGGCAGGCCCCGCTAGGTGGGTTCCAGACAACGGAATGTTCGAGGACACATTAGAAAATGTCAGGGAAATACAGAGCGAGGCGACAGTAGTTGAACTGGCAGTATGGGAGAGGACAGGGCGTTTGGACGAGGATGGGTGATGGACTGACTTGACTGGGAAACAGAGATGGTTGCTGCCTAACGCCTATGTGCTCCCTGTTGTTACTATGGCCCATGGCCCAGCACACATTAGTGCCAAAGGAATATGTAAGCTACTGGACCCAGTATGGCGAAACGATAATATCCCTAAGGTAGCCACACACCTAGTGAAACACTGCATCATTTGTCTGAAACATAATCCTGGGAAAGGTACTACTACAACTGCAGGTAATTTTGCACTGCCTTCCTTCCCTTTCGAGGTTCTCCAGATGGATTTCATCGAAATGGAACGAGTTAACAATCTGAAGTATGTGCTGGTAGTGATTTGCGCATTCAGTAAATGGATTGAGGCTTACCCACTAAGGAGAATACGGCTATGGCAACGGTGAAGGCTCTCTTAAAAGAGTTCTTCCCGCGTTATGGATTACCACGTGTGATCTGGAGTGACAACAGAAGTCACTTCAATTCAAAGGTCATTGAATTGGTGTGTAAAGGCTTGCATATTAGACAGAGGTTTCATGCAGCGAACCACCCCCAGTCAGCAGGCTTGGTTGAGAAGTACAATGGTACTCTCAAATTAAAGTTAGCAAAGATTCAAGAAAGCACAGGATTGCGATGGCCCGATGCTCTACCTTTGGCTTTATCTACCAGAGCGACAGCGCATTCTAGAACAGGGTTGTCCCCGTACGAGGTGGTCTTTGGGCGCCCCGCCAATGTCTGGGGCGTCCCAAGACCCAAGCGCTTTTCCGAGTTAGAGTACCCCCTACTTGTGGACTATCTGTATGAGTTAACTAAAGATCTTCGTTCTGTCCACCAACAGATTCACGCCACGCTGCAACCAGTACCAGAGGGGCCCGGGCATCAGCTACAGCCCGGGGATTTCGTGTTTGTGAAGAATTTTCAGCGAAAGAACTGCCTGGAGCCTCGGTGGAAAGGGCCACGCTTGGTCCTGCTCGCCACCCGCACCGCGGTGAAGCTTGAAGGCCGGAAGCACTAGGTACACGGATTGCATGTCAAGAGGATCCCTCTCCCACTTCCGTATGACCAGTGGGTCCTCGACGGCATTGCTGACCAGGAAGGGGAGTGAGTGCCTCGTTTCACTCCCTTCTCTGACGCCCGACTGAGGTGGGCGCAGACAGACGAAGAGAGCGACGAGGTCTTACTTGAAGCGGTCCCCCCAGAGATAAGGGCCGCCCCGGATGCTCCCGCTTCTGGTGCACAGACATCTGAGTCTCAATACCCTGCTGAGCCTGAATTTCTTCCCCTTTTTGTTGATGAAGAAGTGCCTGGGGTTGCCAGGTACAACCTACGGCCCCGACGGAAGGAGAGTGCGCCAGTAGGGCAGTCCAGGAGTTAGGGAAGGACTCGAGCTTAGGGCATAGGTGCTATGCCTAAGGTGCCTGCTTTAGATTAGAGTGAGCTATGCTGGTGCACTGCCCTGGACACTCGACAGGATTAGCTGAGGGTGTCTTCCAAGGAGGGAGGGTGCCCTATCCTGAAAGAAGAGGATTTGTTTTTCAGCAAGGGCTGCGATCGCGCAGCTCCCCCGTGGGAGTATTTTATAGCACCGTCGTTGATGAACAATAGGAGTCTACCAGTGAGGCTTTGAAGGACACTGGGTGATTTGTACCCCTCTGGTCGGTTGTATTTTTGTGGCTCCAATTCCTAAAGTTTCTTTCTATGTACCCATTTGGCCGCGCAATTATGAAGGAGGAACAGCCTCTGGTGGCCCCACCATTACAGCAGAATGGTCCTGTGTGGTCTAGTTCATCTATTGGGAGTAGGGTGGTAGTGGTCCTTCTCATCGTAACGATAACACTATTCGGGGTGGTGTGGTATTTGGAAGAAAAGCATCCTGTGCACACATTGATAGGGACTACCCCGGCTCCACCTAAGCATTTGTTTGTTACACTGGCCCCGCATAAAGGAAGACATAGACAGACCTATGTCGAGAATGCGTTTCTGCAGATGCTTCATCAGGTACACAGTACAACTAATGCCACGAATTGTTGGGTGTGTGGGTTACTTCCCTCAGTTATGCACAGGAACGATCTACTGGTGTCATTGCCCCTGTCATACTTGGGTAGCTGTGAGGCATGGTTCCAATTGCTTTCTATGGTGTACATGCACTATCATGCTGACGCAATGAATATGGTACAGCCTGATTACGAAGCAGTGTTGGAGTATATAGTGGTACACCAAGGATATACACCTGGGGCGAATGGAAAGGAGGGTACCCTACATCCAGAAGCTTGTATGAATATTTTTGAGGATAATAAGAATGTCACTTGGTTACAAAACGAAATGCTGGATTTTCAAGGATTTAATGTTACTGAATATTTTAAATGTTTCCAGGAGCGAAATATAACTGAAGACAAAGCCATGCCCGTCCCTGTGATCAATACAACAGCTAATTTCTGAAAGATGAAAAAGATGTTCGTGGCAGGCCCCGCTAGGTGGGTTCCAGACAACGGAATGTTCGAGGACACATTAGAAAATGTCAGGGAAATACAGAGCGAGGCGACAGTAGTTGAACTGGCAGTATGGGAGAGGACAGGGCGTTTGGACGAGGATGGGTGATGGACTGACTTGACTGGGAAACAGAGATGGTTGCTGCCTAACGCCTATGTGCTCCCTGTTGTTACTATGGCCCATGGCCCAGCACACATTAGTGCCAAAGGAATATGTAAGCTACTGGACCCAGTATGGCGAAACGATAATATCCCTAAGGTAGCCACACACCTAGTGAGAACACTGCATCATTTGTCTGAAACATAATCCTGGGAAAGGTACTACTACAACTGCAGGTAATTTTGCACTGCCTTCCTTCCCTTTCGAGGTTCTCCAGATGGATTTCATCGAAATGGAACGAGTTAACAATCTGAAGTATGTGCTGGTAGTGATTTGCGCATTCAGTAAATGGATTGAGGCTTACCCACTAAGGAGAATACGGCTATGGCAACGGTGAAGGCTCTCTTAAAAGAGTTCTTCCCGCGTTATGGATTACCACGTGTGATCTGGAGTGACAACAGAAGTCACTTCAATTCAAAGGTCATTGAATTGGTGTGTAAAGGCTTGCATATTAGACAGAGGTTTCATGCAGCGAACCACCCCCAGTCAGCAGGCTTGGTTGAGAAGTACAATGGTACTCTCAAATTAAAGTTAGCAAAGATTCAAGAAAGCACAGGATCTGTTGAAGGTACAGGGAACATTCCAGTAGGTCGGAGCAGTTGTAACTATACATACCGATTGAACACTACTAGTAGCCCACCTTTGCTCACACCTCCCAACGTATACTTTGTTTGTGGGGAACAGTGCTTATACATGGCTTCCCAGGGGACTGGTCTGGCCAGTGTTATAGTCTCTTTTCTTTTGCCCTCTGTTTATATTGCACCATCTAATTATCACAAGGATCATAGGCTACAGCGTAGGGATCTACATTTGCATCAAGCCAAGAGAGTTGTCAATCCAGAAGATATAGATCAAACAGATACTTCGATACAGCAATTTACTGACATCATGAAGGGCATTCTGCCATTCTGGGGCCCCATGTTCAATAGCCGTAATATCCGTCGCCTTGCTAGAGTAGTTGAGGGGGTCATTAACACTACTGCAGGTATACTGACTAATATTACAGTCGAGCTTCAGGCTACGAGACTTGTTGCTCTTCAAAATCGGATGGTTTTAGATGTCATCCTTGCTGATAGGGGCGGAGCCTGTTGCATCATCGGCAGCAGTTGCTGTGTTTACATTCCTGATAACGCCCCTAATGTATACTCCGCCATACAGAAATTACACAGGCTTGCTTCAGATATCCATCAGGATAATGGATCATGGTCCCTCACAGGGTGGTTCTGGGGTCTGCTGACATCATGGTGTTGGAAGATACTACTTGCCCTCATAGTTATCGCAGGTGTCATCTTCACATGTTGCCTATGTATTAATTGCCTTCCAGCATGTTGCACCTATTGTGTGAGCAAGCTCACCCCTACCCCTAAATTGCCAGGGCACGATACTAAGGTCTCTACTATGATGATGCGGATATCCAGGATATGATGCTTATTGACGAAGGTATTTTTGAATACTAAGTAGATTTTGACACTAGTGTGCTGCTTTATTCTCCCTTGTAATTTGACTGACTATGCATTTTCTTCCTTCCCACTTAGAATTGTAACGACCCTACCAGATAGCCTCAATAAAGCATTTAGCCACCCATGCTAAAAGGAGGGTCTGTTAGGTTTGAAAATCCCATTTCTACTATGCACTCGTATCATGCTACATTAGGTTAGCAATGTGTGGCTAAATAGATGCCATTTGTATTCACGTTATGCAACCCACTGAGTTATTCCTGCAACGTGCAAGCTTTAGTTAGCAAGTGTGACTCCATTTTGAATTTCGTAATCCCCATTAGGCTGTGTCTGAACTAGGCCTCATTATTCGTATTGCCTGCCTCAGCAGAACACTGTATTTAGTTGTTATTTTTCTTTCCTGATCAAGGCTGCTTCCCGACTTACTAATGAATAGGCCATTCTGCCCTCGCATGCCTATCCGACTGTGTAGTTCTGCTCCCACGTTAGGAGACGCTGAGACTCAGCGCGGTAACCTTGAGTTGCCGATAGCATGTACCCATCTGGCAGGTGGTAGCCCATCCTTCTGTGCCTTCTTTGTTCATGTTCGGTCCAGGCCGGTAACTTTCCACTGTGGGCATGGTTGGGGGGGTTCTTGGAGGAATGATCATGCATTGCAGGCCGTTGGGGAGCCAGTCCCTCGGCAGACATCCTAGGGTGCAGGTCAGATTGGACTCCTCTGCAGAGTATTGCTAATAAATGCTTGTTTGTATTCTCTACTGTCTGACCTACTCTTCATTTCTTGGGAAGGCATAGCAGGTGGTTGTAAGTAACCCGAGTGGCCCCTAAGGGCCACTACCTTCAGAGAAGCAAGTCAAACAGAATAACAGCCTCATGAGGGTAACATTCCCAGGCAGCATAAGAAATGTCAGTACCTGAACCAGGCTACCTAGCAACTTTCTTGGTTGTATGGTTCTCTCTGACGTTAGCTCATTCACCTTTTCGGTTCCCACACCTTTGCTGTTTTCCCATTCCTGCTTTCATGAGTTTTCCTTCTCTTTCCCCCTTCTGACCATGTACTGTCAGGTTCACTGCTTATATTTGCCTAGCGAATTTTCGTACCAGAATTATTCATTTCAGACTCCTTGCAGTTCCTCTACTTTGGCGTCCTGTTGCTTCCGAGCTTGCCTGGTCTTCCTGGTGCCTCCAGAGGCCGCTCGGGGCTTTTGTCATCAGTGCATCAGATAAGACTTTACTCATAGTAAAAGGGGTGTAGGCATATTTTTGGCCAGTACCTATATTCACAGAGATATCTCATGTATATTTCTCAAAAATAAACCACCATACTACTCTGTCTTACTGAAGAATGAAGTCTAGAGCTGAAGTAGGATGCCTGTGCAAGATGAGCCAAGACTCCTGTGTTTCTCACTGCTTCCCGGTACCCCATACCCCATTTACCCCTGGTGAGATTATGTTACAGCGGTGGTCAGGAGCGGCTTGTGTCAGGGAAAAGAGGTGGGGCAGGGGGATCAAGGGGGTGGATGGTAGCAACAGAGAAAAGGAAAAAATAACTTACCTACAGCCCAACAGCGTCGCTCATTTCTGTCTCCACTGCAGGCAGACAAAGGCTCCCAGACCGCCCTGCGACCAATCCTGAAGATGCTCTCATGCATGTGAGCAGCCTCAGGATTGGCCTGAGTGCTGCAAATTTGCACTCCCAGACAGACTGGGAACCTGTGCCTGCTCTCTCCAACCCGGCAACAAATCTCCGGTTGGAGAGCGCTTCAGTGTGCATGACGGTTTTGCCGGCCTGAGACAGCCGGCCAAGCCATCATGCGCACTGGCATGCACAGTACTTTTACCCCCCTGGCCCCGCCCCCTAGACTCGGCACACAGAAGAAAAATAAACGATAAACGATAATAAAACAGGTTTTTAACCTGTTTTATTATCGTTTTATTTTTCATGTTTTAGAAGGTGCTGGCATGGGGACGACTCTCCTCTGCCATAGCAGAGGACAGAGGAGCCGCTACTGGCGGTGGTTCACATTCACCATCCTGTTCTGTGTCTCTTCTGTGCGGAGGATAGGAGGATTCTCGTCCGAGTTTCTGTCAGCTCATACCCAAACCCTTTCATGAATCGTGACACAGTGTCACTGGTTCAATAGAAAAGCTTTGGGCACCTGGACTTTTGTTTTTTTATTTTTAATAAAAGAAGCACTAGGTTTAGGTTGTACCAATATTTAGACAGAGGTTATAGTATTCAGCGATTTTCTCTTGATTACAAAATTTATGTTGGCTAGACGACGACTGGATAAACAGCCTCCGTTGGGTGAGCAATGTGTTTCAATATCATTCAATTAAAAACCGCTCTTGTGGTAGGGCATACCAACAAAGAGTCTAATAAATGTTTACCTTTAACTCAAGGTCTTAATGAGTAATGCTTTTTTTAATTCTACTTTATTTTTCCCTCTTTATGATCTATATCTGTGTTTTGTTTCCCTTCTCTTTTGCTTGCATTGGTGTACCTCTTTTTGTCTTCCTCTGGCTGTCTAACCCCACCCCTTTTCTGGTTTGTGACCTTCAATTAGATATTGATATATTTTTTTCTGTGTTTATTTTGAGAATTGCGTTTTTTTTCTTTCTTATGGTTCTCCCTATGTATGCATTTATATGATGAATATTCTGCTCTGTCTGAATATAAAAAATGAGAACAGATGAATTTAGTGTGCAGGTAATCACATCTTTGTGTGCGGCAATGTTGTCAACTAACGCGAGTCCTTTGGCTATCATTCCTGGGGAAACACATTTCCATTTGGTCTTAGAAAAGAAATCTCTTTTGATGTGCAGGACACATCCAAAATGTCATCGTTTAACTAATTGTCATACCTTCTTGCAGGCAACAGCTAAACAACACGCAAATACAGCCAGTCTCCATAGCTCACTATAAATGGCTAAATGGCATCTTAGCTCTCGCCTATTCAGCACATGTGCTGTGCTGTGAGACATACTGTTTACAATTCAGTGGGCTTCCAAGTTTACCGTTAGTTGTTTTTGTTGTCACTCTCATTTGCAATATTTTGATTGCTTAGCTCCTGCAGGATTCCCTTCATTTTCTGTGTTAGCTCCTCCCTGGGGAATGGACTAAGTATGTGTTTTTTCTTGACTTTGCTCTTTCAAGTCTTTTTGCAATGCACTGTTTTTTAAAATTTTATAATCGTTTCAGTAGTATTCCTGGAGGTGCAATATGCTTTCCTACCTTTAGCACAATTATACAGCTTCTTATTTATGTTTCACCATATCTGCCATCTCTATTGATGCTTTAGTTACTTACACCCACAACTGTCCTACTCTATGCCACTCCACGCCAATCCACTCCACTCTACACCGATCCACTCTACGATGCCACTCTACTCTATGCCACTCCATTCTACATTGTGCCACTCCACTCCATGCCATCCCACTCTACTCTATGCCACTCCACTCTACTCTATGTCACTCCACTCTACTCTACTCCTCTCTACTGTACGCCAGTCCACTGTACTGTACGCCACTCCACAAGCCGCGGCCCATGAAGGTAAGAGCGGTGGGGCCCAGGGGGGAGGGGGGAATTTCGATGGACGATGATGAGAGAAAATTAATTCTTTATTTTATTTTCCCTCGTCATCGTCCGTCGAAATCCCCCTCACCGGGCCTCACCGCCCCACCACTCTTACCTGCACGGGCCGCAGCTGCACTCCACACTACTCTTCGCCACTCCACACAATGCCACTCTACAGCACTCTAACCCACTCTACTCTACGCCACTCTACTCTAAGCCACTCTACTCTAAGCGACACCACTCTACTCTATGCCACCCCACACTATTATACACCACTCCACACAATGCCACTCTACGTACTCTACGGCGCTCTATACCACTCTACGCAACTCCACTTTAGGCCAATTCACTCTACTCTATGCCACTCTACTCCACTCTATGCCACTCTACGCCCACCACTCAACTCTGCACCACTCGACTCTGCGCCACTCCACTCAGCGTCACTCCACTCAGAGCCACTCCACTCAGCGCCACTCCACTCTGTACCACCCCACTCAAAGCCACACCATGGCACTCCACTCTACGCCACATCAGTCTAGTCTCTGCCACTCTACACCACTCAACTCTACACTGCTCTACTCTACACTGCTCTACACTATGCCACTCCAATCTACACCACACTAATCTACACCACTCCACACCACTCTACGCCATGCCACTCTCCTTCATGCCACCCCACTCTATGCCATCCCACTCTATGCGACCCCACTCCACTATATTCTACATCACTCCACTCTACTCTACTTCACTCTACTCCGTTCTACTTTGTGCCACTTTACTCTCTGCCACTCAATTCTACTCCACTCTACTCTGCACCACTCTACTCTGCACCACTCTACTCTACTCCACACCATTCCACTCTGCTCCACTCCGCGCTATGCCGCACTATTCCACTCTACTCTATACCATGCCAATCTGCTTCGCACCACTCCACTTTATGCCCCACTACACCTTTCTATACCAATCTTATCTATGTCACTCTGCTCTACACCACTCTTCTCTTCACCACTCTATGGCACTCCACTCTATGTGACTTTACTCCACACAATGCCACTCTAAAGCACTCTAAGCCACTCCACGCCACTCCACTCTAAGCCACTCCACTCTATGCCACTCCACACCACTCCACTAGTTGCGCCTTCTGTCAATAAAAAGTGGTGGGGCAGCACAGGGGAGAAAAGCAAAAAATAAAAGAGCACTTACCTCCCGCTGCCGTCCGCCGCCTCAGTGTTCATCTGCTCCTCTCCCAGCACTCTGCACTCCCAGACTCCGCTACACTAATCCAGAGACTTCTCTCATGCTAGTCTGAGCAGGCTGGTATGACGCTCGCTCAGTGAGCCTGTGCCTGTTCGCCACCCGGCTGTGCAAAACAGCTTGGGTTGGAGAACTCTAAGTGTACATGTCGGTTTGGTCATCCTAAGACAGCCAGCCAGCCAGCCAAACCGACATGCGCACTTATAGTGCCCGCCCCGCCCTAAGAATTAACTCAGTGAAAAATAATAAAATAAAAAATTTTATTATCATTTTCTTTTCTTTGTCTGCATCTGCTGCCTGTCAGCAGTGGGGTGACGCTGCTCTGCCATAATGGAGAAGCTTCAGCTGCACTCCACTCTATAACACTGCATGCCACTCCACTCTACCCTACTCTACACCAATTCACTCCATGCCACGACACAAATTTTTAGCTATAGTGGGACAGCCGTCATGCTTCTGTATATTGGCTTTGCCAATGCTTGTTATTTATGCACTTCATTGTTAAATAATTGATTTTTGAGTTGGTAAAGAGGTGTGCTGGTGCAGAGACTAAACCGAATATCAGCAAAGTTATTTTGATGCCTAACCTGTTGTGAAACCAATTGCCTATTAACTAGTAAGCTGTATTCTTCCATATTCTTCACTAGTTGGTTAACGACTACCTTTTTAACTACTTCCCCTACAAAAGTGTTTGTGAGATTCAGCTCTAGTTGGCTGGATTGCCTGCATCAAGGGTGAACTTATTTTAGGAGGCCACTGATCCACATTTGCTCTCATTCTGTTGGGATGATTGGCTGTCTACCGATCCACTGATTAGGTACTCTGTTGCTGGTGCCAGTGTGCCTGTGCTAGAGGTGCCTAGATGAGGAAGGTTTTCTTGGTGCTATATGGCTGAGAAGCTGTTCATTGGATGGATAGCCTTGCAGGTACTTGAGCACAAACTGCTAGTCAAGTGGATATGCTGGATGAGGCACTCCGAGGGTGGCTACTCTGTGAACTTATTAAGATATGCTTGTGGTAGTAGAAAATTATGTCTTTGTTTAGATTGTCTCAATCGTATTTAAGAAGGTTATTGATTTTAGTGCACCATAGGGTGGAGCTTGAGATACTTTGGTAATAGTTGCTTAATTGATTTGTTTGATGTGTACTGTGTACTATATATATATATATATATATATATATCAGCTGCAACTCCGTCAATCCCCATGGAATCTACACCACAAACGGAGCACGGACCACAAATTGGTGCAAGATTTTTTATTTTTGCTCTGCGACCTCTACAGCCATGACGAGTTTCAGCCCGTCAAGGGCCTTGATCACATGACACGCTCTGTCAGGTGGGTAGTGCATTTGTAACATTTTTTTCTAACGTTTTTTTCTCCCATTTGCTTAACTTGTGTTCTCTTAAAGTGACCAGTGCCTATAAATTAAAATACATAGAATTGGACAACAGACTTTAGTTATAAACGGTAGGCTCTAGGGCGCAATCTTGCAATTTATCTAAGTAGATAATTTTACATCCAGGTATAATACCTTACCATATTGCGTCATAAAAATAGCCATACACTAAAATATCCGTCTTAAAACTGTACCTAAGATTTATACAAGCACTTAAAACTGATGATAAAACAGGAAATTAATAGACCAATATAGCCTGTTTTGTTAAAACCATTAAAAGCATCTTGGTCTGTATATCTTGCTGTTAATATACATTGTTGGTAACTAATCAGGAAAGTGCAAAATACGCAATACAGTACATTCGGTATATACAATTCATGTAAACTTGTTGCTAGTAAAGTGCTAAGTGCTAGTGCAAAACCATATTTCAAATTTAAAACCCTAAAAAAGTCTATATAAAAAAGAGAATAAGAAAAAACTACCTAACCTTATATACGAAGAAAAACTTTTGAGTGATTTGCGGTGGCAGAGAAATTGAATAGAACCAATTTTGTTGACATATATCTATATATATATATATAGCTAAATATATATATATATATATATATTATCTACTGGCGGTCGCCAGTAGATAGTTATAGTTAAAACCTATTATCCATAGGAAATCCGCGACATTCTATTTGAAATAACGTTGGCGCCGGTTGACGAATCTTCGCGAAAGTTTCCAACTTGTTGGGGCGCTCCGGTCCGCTCTTATCCTGAAAGTCTCGGGGTGATACGTCAAGCGGGGGCCGAGAAAAAGGGGGTCCCAAAACGCGTTTTCCCCATTCATTTTTCCATAGGAACCTTTAGTCGCAGCTACAGCCCGAACTGCTGAACGGAATTACACCAAATTTGGCAAAGAGGTAGCCCTTGGTTCAGTGTTGTGCCTTTTGCTTAAATGGTGTAAATCCGTTCAGTAGTTCCTGAGAAAATCAAAAGTAAAGTCACATATATATCTGGGCGGAGCCTAACCACCCATGTCATCGTGAGATCTGATTGGCTGTCAGCACTTCATCCTGGAATTGCTGGCAGCCATCTTGGGACCAATATAAATGATAGTACCTCATTGAAATGCATTGTAGTGAATAGAAGATTTTGAGGATCACCAAAAGGAGAACTATAAAGGGTGATAACAGGCTTTAGTTACATTAGAATTTATTTGTTGATGGTACCATACTAATTTTAGGAATTGTGGTGTATTCTAAGGTGATTTTACCATGTGAAAAACCTTCTGCTGGGATATCATGAATCATGTTTGAGAGAACACTATTTTCTCATGCTTGTCCCGTGGAGGTTTGGAAGGTGCTCCAGAAGCTAAAATGAGAGCATATTTTCTGTAAATTCACATTATCTTTCTCACTCATGTGAGAATGAAGTCTGACATTCTCAGTAAAACATGTACATCCAACAAGGGCAGAGACTGTCAGTTGATTCCTTTGTGTTCTACTGCAGCTTCCCAGAGTGTTCTAAAGAACAACTAGAGTGCTAACAGCCTTACTTATGACAAAAGTATGGCACACCTGAAGCCATCTTGATTGGAATAAACTGGTAACACTTAAACAATTTAATTTAAAAAGGAACAAAATGATGGGGTTCATTTTGTCATAGAAATTATGGTTAGTGCTGTAGAAAGAAAAATTAGGACATTTTCAAGTGTGATCTCAAATATCTTCCTGTTATATTTCAACAGGAGCAGCCTGCCAGTTGATGCCTTTGTGTTCTACTGCAGCTTCCCAGAGTGTTCTAAAGAACAACTAGAGTGCTAACAGCCTTACTTATGACAAAAGTATGGCACACCTGAAGCCATCTTGATTGGAATAAACCGGTAACACTTAAAACATTTAATTTAAAACGGAACAAAATGAGGGGTTCTTTTTTAAATAGAAATTATGGTTAGTGCTGCAGAAAGAAAAATTAGGGCATGTTTTAAGTGAGATCTCAAATCTTCTTCTATTTCATTAGAAAATTCTGACATGCAGACTGAAACAATCACTTTCAATACCAGCAGCAGACTACCAGTTAACTCCCTGGTGAGCAGTAGCTTTACTCCAGTGATCTAATGAGCAACTAGAGTGCTAACATTCTGAATTTATGGCAGATGTGAGACACATCTGAATGCCTTCTTGATGGAATCAAAGTAAAAAACTGAAAGCATTTCCTACTGAGGAGACTGCAGTAAATGAAGAAATTAGGAAACTTCATAACAAAGAAGTCTTCCAAGATGGCCACCAGTGAAGAAAGAGCCCAAATGTAGCACAAATATTACCCAGATGTAGCCCACATATAGCCCAATGACAAAAGTGTGCAAAACACTTTTTATTTTTAGTTTTTTTGCAGTTTTATGTAGTGCAGACTGGTCAGGTATTGGAGCATTGCATATTAAAACATGACCCCCTACACTACAAAAACACCACTGCACTACCTTAAACCCTAAAACACTACCCCCAGAAAGACCCCTACACTACACAAGCACCACTGCACTATCCTAAACCCTAAAACACTACCCCCAGCACGACCCCCTACACTACACAAGCACCACTGCACTATCCTAAACCCTAAAACACTACCCCCAGCACGACCCCCTACACTACCCAAACACCACTGCACTAACCTAAATCCTAAAACACTACCACCAGCACGACCTCCTACACTACCCAAACACCACTGCACTACCCTAAAACATGACCCCCTACATTACACAAAGACCACTGCACTACCCTAAACCCTAAAACACTACCCCCAGCACGACCCCCTACACTATACAAGCACCACTGCACTACCCTAAACCCTAAAACACTACCCCCAGCACGACCCCCTACACTACAAAAACACCACTGCACTACCCTAAACCCTAAAACACTACCCCCAGCACGACCCCCTACACTACCCAAACACCACTGCACTAACCTAAATCCTAAAACACTACCCCCAGCACGACCCCTACACTACCCAAACACCACTGCACTACCCTAAAACATGACCCCCTACACTACACAAACACCACTGCACTACCCTAAACCCTAAAACACTACCCCCAGCACGACCCCCTACACTACACAAGCACCACTGCACTACCCTAAACCCTAAAACACTACCCCCAGCACGACCCCCTACACTGCCCGAACACCACTGCACTGCCCTAAACCCTGAAACACCAGCCCCTGCATGACCCCCTACACTGCCCGAACACCACTGCACTGCCCTAAACCCTAAAACACCACCCCTAGCACGACCCCCTACACTGCCCGAACACCACTGCACTGCCCTAAACCCTGAAACACCACCCCTTCACGACCCCCTACACTGCCCGAACACCACTGCACTGCCCTAAACCCTGAAACACCACCCCCAGCATGACCCCCAACACTGCCCGAACACCACTGCACTGCCCTAAACCCTGAAACACTACCCCCAGCAAGACCCCCTACACTGCCCGAACACCACTGCACTGCCCTAAACCCTGAAACATCACCCCCAGCAAGAACCCCTACACTGCCCGAACACCACTGACCTAAACCCTGAAACACCACCCCCAGCATGACCCCCTACACTGCCCGAACACCACTGCACTGCCCTAAACCCTGAAACACTACCCCCAGCATGACCCCCTACACTGCCCGAACACCACTGCTCTGCCCAAAACCCTGAAACACCAGCCCCTGCACGACCCCCTACACTGCCTGAACACCACTGCACTGCCCTAAACCCTGAAACACCAGCCCGAGCACAACCCCCTACACTGCACGAACACCACTGCACCGCCCTAAACCCTGAAACACTACCCCCAGCAAGACCCCCTACACTGCCCGAACACCACTGCACTGCCCTAAACCCTGAAACATCACCCCCAGCAAGACCCCCTACACTGCCCGAACACCACTGCCCTAAACCCTGAAACACCACCCCCAGCAAGACCCCCTACACTGCCCGAACACCACTGCACTGCCCTAAACCCTGAAACACCACCCCCAGCAAGACCCCCTACACTGCCCGAACACCACTGCACTGCCCTAAACCCTGAAACACCACCCCCAGCACGACCCCCTACACTGCCCAAACACCACTGCTCTGCCCAAAACCCTGAAACACCAGCCCCAGCACGACCCCCTACACTGCCCGAACAACACTGCACTGCCCTAAACCCTGAAACACCAGCCCCAGCACGACCCCCTACACTGCCCGAACACCACTGCACTGCCCTAAACCCTGAAACACCACCCCCAGCACGACCCCCTACACTGCCCGAACACCACTGCACTGCCCTAAACCCTGAAACACCACCCCCAGCATGACCCCCAACACTGCCCGAACACCACTGCACTGCCCTAAACCCTGAAACACTACCCCCAGCAAGACCCCCTACACTGCCCGAACACCACTGCACTGCCCTAAACCCTGAAACATCACCCCCAGCAAGAACCCCTACACTGCCCGAACACCACTGACCTAAACCCTGAAACACCACCCCCAGCATGACCCCCTACACTGCCCGAACACCACTGCACTGCCCTAAACCCTGAAACACTACCCCCAGCATGACCCCCTACACTGCCCGAACACCACTGCTCTGCCCAAAACCCTGAAACACCAGCCCCTGCACGACCCCCTACACTGCCTGAACACCACTGCACTGCCCTAAACCCTGAAACACCAGCCCGAGCACAACCCCCTACACTGCACGAACACCACTGCACCGCCCTAAACCCTGAAACACTACCCCCAGCAAGACCCCCTACACTGCCCGAACACCACTGCACTGCCCTAAACCCTGAAACATCACCCCCAGCAAGACCCCCTACACTGCCCGAACACCACTGCCCTAAACCCTGAAACACCACCCCCAGCAAGACCCCTACACTGCCCGAACACCACTGCACTGCCCTAAACCCTGAAACACCACCCCCAGCAAGACCCCCTACACTGCCCGAACACCACTTCACTGCCCTAAACCCTGAAACACCACCCCCAGCACGACCCCCTACACTGCCCAAACACCACTGCTCTGCCCAAAACCCTGAAACACCAGCCCCAGCACGACCCCCTACACTGCCCGAACAACACTGCACTGCCCGAAACCCTGAAACACCAGCCCCAGCACGACCCCCTACACTGCCCGAACACCACTGCACTGCCCTAAACCCTGAAACACCACCCCCAGCACGACCCCCTACACTGCCCGAACACCACTGCACTGCCCTAAACCCTGAAACACCAGCCCCAGCACAACCCCGTACACTGCCCGCACACCACTGCACTGCCCTAAACCCTGAAACACCAGCCCCAGCACAACCCCGTACACTGCCCGAACACCACTGCACTGCCCTAAACCCTGAAACATCACCCCCAGCAAGACCCCCTACACTGCCCGAACACCACTGACCTAAACCCTGAAACACCACCCCCAGCACGACCCCCTACACTGCCCGAACCCCACTGCACTGCCCTAAACCCTGAAACACTACCCCCAGCATGACCCCCTACACTGCCCGAAACACCACTGCACTGCCCTAAACCTTGAAACACCAGCCCCTGCACGACCCCCTAGACTGCCCGAACACCACTGCACTACCCTAAACCCTGAAACATCACCCCCAGCACGACCCCCTACACTGCCCGAGCACCACTGCACTGCCCTAAACCCTGAAACACCAGCCCCAGCACGACCCCCTACACTGCCCGAACACCACTGCACTGCCCTAAACCCTGAAACACCAGCCCCAGCACGACCGCCTACACTGCTCGAGCACCACTGCACTGCCCTAAACCCTGAAACGCCAGCCCCAGCACGACCCCCTACACTGCCCGAACACCACTGCACTGCCCTAAACCGTGAAACACCAGCCTCAGCACGACCCCCTACACTGCCTGAACACCACTGCACTGCCCTGAACCCTGAAACACCAGCCCCAGCACAAGACCCTACACTGCCCGAACACCACTGCACTGCCCTAAACCCTGAAACAACACCCCGTGCATGACCCCCTACACTGCCCGAACACCACTGCACTGCCCTAAACCCTGAAACACCACCCCCAGCGCGACCCCCTACACTGCCCGAACACCACTGCACTGCCCTAAACCCTGAAACACCACCCCCTGCACAACCCCTACACTGCTCGAACACTACTGCACTGCCGTAAACCCAGAAACACCATCCCCAGCACGACCCCCTATACTGCACGAACACCACTGCACTGCCCTAAACCCTGAAACACTACCCCCAGCAAGACCCCCTACACTGCCCGAACACCACTGCACTGCCCTAAACCCTGAAACATCACCCCCAGCAATACCCCCTACACTGCCCGAACACCACTGCCCTAAACCCTGAAACACCACCCCCAGCAAGACCCCTACACTGCCCGAACACCACTGCACTGCCCTAAACCCTGAAACACCAGCCCCAGCACGACCCCCTACACTGCCCGAACACCACTGCACTGCCCTAAACCCTGAAACACCACCCCCTGCACGACCCCCTACACTGCCCGAACACCACTGTACTGCCCTAAACCCTGAAACCCCAGCCCAGCATGACCCCTACACTGCCAGAACACCACTGCACTGCCCTAAACCCTGAAACACCACCCCCTGCACGACCCCCTACACTGCCCGAACACTACTGCACTGCCCTAAACCCTGAAACACCACCCCCAGCACGACCCCCTACACTGCACGAACACCACTGCACCGCCCTAAACCCTGAAACACTACCCCCAGCAAGACCCCCTACACTGCCCGAACACCACTGCACTGCCCTAAACCCTGAAACATCACCCCCAGCAAGACCCCTACACTGCCCGAACACCACTGCCCTAAACCCTGAAACACCACCCCCAGCAAGACCCCCTACACTGCCCGAACACCACTGCACTGCCCTAAACCCTGAAACACCACCCCCAGCAAGACCCCCTACACTGCCCGAACACCACTGCACTGCCCTAAACCCTGAAACACCACCCCCAGCACGACCCCCTACACTGCCCGAACACCACTGCTCTGCCCAAAACCCTGAAACACCAGCCCCAGCACGACCCCCTACTCTGCCCAAACACCACTGCACTGCCCTAAACCCTGAAACACCAGCCCCAGCACGACCCCCTACACTGCCCGAACACCACTGCACAGCCCTAAACCCTGAAACACCAGCACCACCCCCTACAATGCCCGAACACCACTGTACTGCCCTAAACCCTGAAACACCACCCCTGCACCGCCCCCTACACTGCCCGAACACCACTGCACTGCCCTAAACCCTGAAACACCACCCCCTGCACGACCCCCTACACTGCCCGAACACCACTGCACTGCCCTAAACCCTGAAACACCACCCCTGCACCACCCCCTACACTGCCCAAACACCACTGCACTGCCGTAAACCCTGAAACACCACCCCCTGCACCGCCCCCTACACTGCCCGAACACCACTGCACTGCCCTAAACCCTGAAACACCACCCCCAGCATGACCCCCTTTACTGCTTGAACACCACTGCACTGCCCCAAACCCTGAAACACCACCCCCAGGATGACCCCCTACACTGCCCGAACACCACTGCCCTAAACCCTGAAACACCACCCCTGCACGACCCCCTACACTGCCCGAAAACCACTGCACTGCCCTAAACCCTGACACACCACCCCCAGCACGACCCCCTACACTGCCCGAACACCACTGCACTGCCCTAAACCCTAAAACACCACCCCCAGCACGACCCCCTACACTGCCCGAACACCACTGCACTGCCCTAAACCCTAAAACACCACCCCCAGCACGACCCCCTACACTGCCCGAACACCACTGCACTGCCCTAAACCCTAGAACACTACCCCCAGCATGACCCCCTACACTACCCGAACACCACTGCACTACCCTAAACCCTAAAATACTCCCCCAGCATGACCCCCTACACTACCCAAACACGACTGCACTGCCCTAAACCCTAAAACACGCCCCCAGCACGACCCCCTACACTACCCGAACACTACTGCACTGCCCTAAACCCTAAAACACTCCCCCAGCACGACCCCCTACACTACCTAAACACCACTGCACTGCCCTAAACCCTAAAACACTACCCCCCGCATGACCCCCTACACTACCCAAATACCAATGCACTACCCTAATCCCTAAAACACTACCCCCGCACAACCCCCTACACTACCCAAAGACCACTGCACTACCCTAAACGCGAAAACACTACCCCCGCACGACTCCCTACACTACCCAAAGACCACTGCACTACCCTAAACCCTAAAAAACTACCCCCAGCACGAACCCCTACACTACCCAAACACCACTGCACTACCCTAAACCATAAAACACTACCCCCAGCAGTACCCGCTACGCTACCCAAACACCACTGCACTACTCTAAACCCTAAAACACTACCCCCAGCAGTACCCCCTACACTACCCAAACACCATTGCACTACCCTAAACCCTAAAACACTACCCCCAGCAGTATCCCCTACACTACCCAAACACCACTGCACTACCCTAAACCCTAAAACCCTAAAACACTAACCCCAGCACGACCCCCTACACTACCCAAACACCACTGTACTACCTTAAACGCTAAAACACTCCCCCAGCACGACTCCCTACACTACCCAAACACCACTGCACTACCCTAAACCCTAAATCTACCCCCAGCATGACCCCCTACACTACACAAACACCACTGCACTACCCTAAACCCTAAAACACTACCTCAGCACGACCCTTTTCACTACCTAAACACAACTGCACAATTTGTTACAGGCGTTGCAACGCAGGCCTGTGGTGCTTACTGGAAGTACCTGGTGGGCTAGTTGGGCCCCAGGGACTCTCAGGATTCAAGGTGACCTAATCCCCCAACTTAAAACGCGCCACGGGGCGCGTTTGCACAGTGGTGAAGGGAGGGCGGGGCCTCTGGTGACATGTGCGCAAACACGCCCTGTGGTGCGTTTTAAGTTGGGGAGTTAATCCCTTTGAATCCTGGGGCCAACTAGCCCACCAGGTACCTTCAGTAAGCACAACAGAGTTGCGTTGCAGAGAGGTGAAAAAGGTGCGTGGCCTCGGAACTCCTCTCTGCAACTCAGCTCTGTGGTCATAACTGTAGGTACCTGGGGGCTAGTTGGGCCCCAGGGACCCTCAGGATTCAAGGGGACTTAATCCCGCAACTTAAAACGCGCCACGGGGCGCGTTTGCACACATGTCACTTCAGGCCCCCCTCCCTTCACCACTGTGCAAACGCGCACTGGCTCTGGTTAGTCAGAGTCAGTTACCACCAGTACCCGTCTGAAAAAGTTGTGGGCACAGGATGATTTTGCAACAAGGCCTCTTTCTGCTCCTCTGTTGGTTCTTTCTGCACATCTTTTGCTTCTTTCTGTGCGTTTTTTCTTCTTTCTTCACATGTCCTACCTCTGTTGGCATAGTTAGAAACTAGCATTTAAAAAACATTTGAAACTCACTTAAAAACCATAGGTTTCAGGCACGTTATAGTTAGAAATTAGCATTTAAAAAACCTTTGAAATTCACTGAAAAAACCATAGGTTTCAGACATGTTATAGTTAGAAATTAGCATTTAAAAAACCTTTGAAATTCACTAAAAAACCATAGGTTTTAGGGACAGTTATAGTTAGTTGGACATTGCACTCGTACAAAACCCGTGAAATTCCCCTGTTATAGTTAGTTCAGCTAACTATAACTCGCGCCCCGCAATGCACTGCTGATGACGTCACATATTACATCACTCATGACATGGTCAGTAACATCACTGATGACATCACTGATGACATCTCAAATGACATCACTGATGACATCATCCATGTGATAATTTCATGCATCTTCTCACACCCTAATATAACTTTTGATACACCCACTCTAAATTACAGACTGCCATTCTCAAAACCATAGACACTCCAACACCAAAAACTACATACCCACTCACTGATTCTTAGGTCTACACACACATCCACTCACTCACCTGTACAGTCACTCATACTTACAGTCACTCAGTATAGGACTATCATATGCACTCATACACCTATATAAACACACACACCGCCACTCATCCATAGAGGTACTCACACACCTAGTCAGTCATGCAAAAAATTAATCACATACCCATTTACTCACCTATACAGTTATACACACACCAGCTCACTTACTCATACAAATACTAGCACATTCTTACGCTCTTATACAATAACTGATACAAGCACACACGCATCCATACAGCCACTCTCACAATAACACACTCTCACTTATAGCCATTTAAATACTCTAACACACATATATACTGCCTTTTACATATGTAGTTACTCGCACATGTACCACTGAGATATACATTCACTCACTAACACACCCATACACACACTCACCCACCCAAGCAGTCCATCACAGATGCACTCTTGAAATCATGCACCCAGTGAATCACCCACTCACACATCTATGTATAGAGTCACACACACCCCACCCACACAAACACTCAGGCAGCCATACAGATACTCAGAGAACCAATCAATAACCCACATAGACACTCATGTAGCTATTCGCAAATCCATGCATCCACTTACACACCAACAAACAGACGGATACAGACATTCACACAGTTTAGTCACTAACCCATGCATTCAGTAAGATACGTTTAATCACTCACTTGTAGAGTCAGTCACTCACGTACTAAATCATCCATTCAGACACTTATACACCCACTCATTCTTCAATACGCCTTTCCCTATATATATTAAACATATTTAAACTTTACAGAAACACACAGTCACTGGATGATGTCATCAGTGATGTCATTTGAGATGTCATCAGTGATGTCATCAGTGATGTCACTGACCATGTCATGAGTGATGTAATATGTGACGTCATCAGCAGTGCATTGCGGGGGCGCGAGTTATAGTTAGCTGAACTAACTATAACAGGGGAATTTCACGGGTTTTGTACGAGTGCAATGTCCAACTAACTATAACTGTCCCTAAAACCTATGGTTTTTTTAGTGAATATATATATATATATATATTATCTACTGGCGGTCGCCAGTAGATAGTTATAGTTAGGACCTATTATCCATAGGAAATCCGCGACATTCTATTTGCAATAACGTTGGCGCCGGTTGACGAATCTTCGCGAAAGCTTCCAACTTGTTGGGGCACTCCGGTCCGCTCCTACCCTGAAAGTCTCGGGGTGATACGTCAAGCGGGGGCCGAGAAAAAGGGGGTCCCAAAACGCGTTTTCCCCATTTATTTTTCCATAGGAACCTTTAGTCGCAGCTACAGCTCGAACTGCTGAACGGAATTACCCCAAATTTGGCAAAGAGGTAGCCCTTGGTTCAGACTGGTGCCTTTTGCTAAAATGGTGTAAATCCGTTCAGTAGTTCCTGAGAAATTCACAATTAAAATCACATACATATCTATGGGCGCGTCGGATCCGCGTACCCTCCCGATCACGAGCTGCATGCTAATTGGCTGTCAACACTCCAAATCAAGAAGTGTTGGCAGCCATTTTGTCCCTCGGTAGAACCGAGGGACAGAAACAAGTGCGCAAAGCGCAAAAGGGGGCAGGGTAGAAACACCCTGACCCCTAGGTCTGCTCAGGGGGTCCCACAAGGACCCCCTGGGCAGAAAAGCATTTTTTTTTAAATCGGCGGGATGCGCTTAGGGTGCGCGGATCCCGCCGAGAAAAAAAAGAAACAAGTGTGCAAAACGCACAAAGGGGGCAGGGTAGAAACACCCTAACCCCTAGGCCTGCTCAGGGGTCCCACAAGGACCCCTGGGCAAAAAAAGCATTTTTTAAAAAAATCGGCAGGATGCGCTCAGGGAGCGCGGATCTTGCCGAAAAAAAATCGAAGCGAGGTCTCCCGCGCTTCGATGCAATTTGCCCCGGGTGGGCCAAGTCCCGGGGGCATGCTGGGGGGTTTATTTTATGTATGGGGGCCTCTAAGGGCCCCCAAGCCCCGGGGACCACCACCCCCGGGGCTTTATTAGAAAAGTTGCGGGAGGGCTCTGAGCCCTCCCGCAGCCCCGGGGACCACCACCTCCCCGGGGCTTCTTTATTTTTAAATTAACCTGTGTGGGGGGACTCCAGCCCCCACACGCCCCGGGACCACCACCTCCCGGGGCACTAACAAAATTGAAAATGGGGGTCCGTTTTGGACCCCCAAGCCCCGGGGACCACCACCTCCCGGGGCTTTGAAAATGTGGGGAGGGGGCCGCGCGGCCCCCTCCTGGAGCCAGTGATGGCCCTGGGGACCGCCACCCCCAGGGCAGGCTCCTGCAGTGTCCCGGGGTGCCTACCCCGGGACACTGCTGTTTGCAATGACAGGACGGGAGCTTCGCGGCTCCCGTCCTGTCATTACAAACTGCTTTGAATTTTGGAAGCGAGAGCAGGGAAAGCTGCTCTTGCTTCCAAAATTCAAAGCAGAATTGCTTTCCACATGGGGAGCTGCATATTAGCAGCTCCCCATGTGGAAAAGCAATGCCGCAGGAGGCGGGGAGCCGGCAGGGTCCATGGGGGAGTTGGGGTCCCCCACGGACCCCAAAAGGATAGGGCCAGCCCCGGGGATGGGGTCCCCGGGGCCTAAGGAGGCCTTAGGAGGGGGCCAGGCAGCCCCCTCCATCAAATAAAAAAAGGTGGCTATGGCCCGGGGGATGGGGTCCCCGGGTCGAAATTGGCCACGGGAGGGGGGCCCATGCGGTCCCCTTCCCAGTCCTTTTTTTATTTTTATTTTTAAAAAAAGGGGGACAGGCCCTGGGGGATGGGGTCCCCAGGGCTCAAAAAATTACTAAAAAGGGGGGCCACACAGTCCCCTTTAAAAAAAAAAAAAAAATTAAAAAACGGCATCGCGAGGGAGGCCACGCCCCTCTTTGACAGCACTCTGCAAACGCACCCCTGGCGCGTTTGCAGAGGGGGAACGAATCCCCTTGAATACTGGGGTCCCTGGGGCCAACTAGCCCACCAGGAACCTCCAGTATGCGCCAGGGGCTGCGTTGCACAGAGGTGGACAGAGGCCACGCCCCTTTTACACCTCTCTACAACGCAGCTCTGTGGCGCTTTTTGGATATACCTGTTGGGCTAGTTGGCCACCAGGGACCCTCAGGATTCAAGGGAGTTAATCCCCCGACTTAAAACGCGCCACGGGCGCGTTTGCACAGTGGTGAAGGGAGGGGCGGGGCTTCAGGTGACATGTGTGCAAACAGGCCCCGTGGCGTGTTTTAAGTTGGGGGATTAAGTCCCCTTGAATCCTGAGGGTCCCTGGAGTCCAACTAGCCCACCATGTACTTCCAAAAGCGCCACAGAGCTGCCTTGCAGAGAGGTGTAAAAGGGGTGTGGCCTTTGTACACGTCTCTGCAACGCAGCCCCCTGGCGCATACTGGAGGTTCCTGGTGGGCTAGTTGGCCCCCAGGGACCCTCATGATTCAAGGGGACTTAATCCCCCAACTTAAAACGCGCCACGGGGCGCGTTTGCACAGATGTCACCTCAGGCCCCGCCCCTCCCTTCACCATTGTGCAAATATTCCTCTAAAATCAGCCGAAATACGAATTCCGATTTACTCACCTGTTATCAGGAGAGACCTCAGTGCTGCATCTTTCAGCCCAGTACTGATCCTGAAAAGTAATTTTAACCGTACTTACCAGTAACTTGAATTTCCTTCCATAGGATATCATTGCCTGCTTTTTGCTGAAAAAGTTTCTAAGTGTGGAGTTTTGGAACTTTATAATATTCCTCTAAAATTAGCCGAAATACGAATTCCGATTTACTCACCTGTTATCATGAGAGACCTCAGTGCTGCATCTTTCAGCCCAGTACTGATCCTGAAAAGTAATTTTAACCGTACTTACCAGTAACTTGAATTTCCTTCCATAGGATATCATTGCCTGCTTTATGCTGAAAAAGTTTCTAAGTGTCGATTTTTGAAACATACAAATATTCCTCTAAAATCAGCCGAAATACGAATTCCGATTTACTGACCTGTTATCAGGAGAGAACCCAGTGCTGCATCTTTTAGCCCAGCACTGACCCTGAAAAGTAATTCTAACCGTACTTACCAGTAACTTGTATTTCCTTCCATAGGAATCCATTGTCTGGTTTTCAGCAGAAAAGTTTCAAAGTGTCGATTTTCACAAACTACAAATATTCCTTAAAAATCGCCTGTATGACTTAAACGCATTCTTTCAACTGTTTACAGGAGATGCACCAGTGCTGGATCCAGGATCCACCACTGAGTGAGAAAAAGTCACGATAACACTACTTACCTGCTAAGTGAATTTCCTCCCGTAGGATAACATTGGTGATTCTATGTGAAAAAGTTTCTAAGTGTCAACTTTTAAAATACAATAATATTCCTTAAAAATCACTACTGTAACCAAAACGCTTTTACTCAACTGTTTACAGGAGATGTCCCAGGACTGAATCTAGGATCCAGTCCTGTGGTTAGAAAAGTAATCCATAAAGTAACTAATTGCATTTAGCTAGAAATTCACTTTGAGCTCAATGTTGCATTGTGTTTGAAATTGTGTTGCCCATTGCAACAACTGTAACTACTGTACTTAAAAGTCTATTGTCTATTTGCAAAGTATTTAAAGTAAATTAATTCATTCTGAGAAAGTATATTTTGTAATGTAATGTATAATGTAATTACAATGTAATTTAAAAAATAAAATATCTAAAAATAAATAGTTTAAAAAAATGTAGTAAATCAGTATGAAAAAAATAAAAATAACAATTAATACATTTAAAAATTGGCATTTACAAAACCTTTGAAATTCACTGAAAAAAACCATAGGTTTCAGACATGTTATAGTTAGGAATTAGCATTTAAAAAACCTTTGAAATTCACTGAAAAAACCATAGGTTTCAGACATGTTATAGTTAGAAATTAGCATTTAAAAACCTTTGAAATTCACTGAAAAAACCATAGGTTTCAGGCACGTTATAGTTAGAAATTAGCATTTAAAAACCTTACAAATTCACTGAAAAAACCATAGGTTTTAGGGACAGTTATAGTTACTTGGACATTGCACTCGTACAAAACCCGTGAAATTCCCCCGTTATAGTTAGTTCAGCTAACTATAACTCGCGCCCGCAATGCACTGCTGATGACGTCACATATTACATCACTCATGACATGGTCAGTGACATCACTGATGACATCACTGATGACATCTGAAATGACATCACTGATGACATCATCCATGTGATAATTTCATGCATCTTCTCACACCCTAATATAACTTTTGATACACCCAATCTAAATTACAGACTGCCATTCTCAAAACCATAGACACTCCAATACCAATAACTACATACCCACTCACTGATTCTTAGGTCTACACACACATCCACTCACTCACCCGTACAGTCACTCATACTTACAGTCACTCAGTACAGGACTATCATATGCACTCATACACCTATATAAACACTGACACACCGCCACTCATCCATAGAGGTACTCACGCACCTAGTCAGTCATGCAAAAAATTAATCACACACCCATTTACTCACCTATAGAGTTATACATACACCAGCTCAATAACTCATTCAAATACTAGCACATTCTTACGCTCTTATACAATAACTGATACAAGCACACACGCATCCATACAGCCACTCTCACAATCACACACTCTCACGTATAGCCTTTTAAATACTCTAACACACACATATACTTCCTTTTACATATGTAGTTACTCGCACATGTACCACTGAGATATACATTCACTCACTAACACACCCATACACACACTCACCCACCCAAGCAGTCCATCACAGACGCACTCTTCAAATCATGCACCCAGTGAATCACCCACTCACACATCTATGTACAGAGTCGCACACACCCCACCCACACAAACACTCAGGCACCCATACAGATACTCAGACAACCAATCAATAACTCATATAGACACTCATGTAGCTATTCACAAACCCATGCAGCCACTTACACAGCAACAGACAGACGGATACAGACATTCACCCAGTTTAGTCACTAACCCATGCATTCAGTAAGATACGTTTAATCACTCACTTATACAGTTAGTCACGCACCTACTAAATCATCCATTCAGACACTTATACACCCACTCACTCTTCAATACGCCTTTCCCTATATATATATATTTTTTTATTTTATTTTTTTAAACTTGTTTTTATTGGCATTTGTGATATGCAAAGACATATTGCTTCAAGACATTTTTGGAATCACTTGCATCTTTTGCAGTTTACAGCATTATACATTTTTCATTGTACATTATATGGATATGTATCCTGCCGTTATTAATATCTAATATCAAACTATTCCTACATAGAACTGGGATGTAGAACTGGGGGAGTATTCATGGGTTCCTGGTAACTAATGTTGCGTGGGGTATCGGGGCGACATGTGTCACGTGTATGTCTATGCGTCTCTGGGGGTGGGGGTAGATCTGGTCGGTCTTGCTCCAGCGTCTGGTCCTCGAGTGTCATGTGATCTGTGCTATGAATTGTGCGCAATGCTACGCGTATGCTGCGGGTGGATATCTAGTGTGCGTGCCTGCGGTTTAGGTTTGTGGATGCGTGTCCGTCGGGTTGTGCGAGGGGTCATCTGGGTCGTCTTGAGTAGGTGGCTGTTTGAATTGGTGCAGCAGCATGGCCCATTCCATGGAAATGGGGTATTTGCGTGTCCCCCTCACCTCCTCCTCTCTTAGTATGTCTTCCTCTGCCACCGCCCATTTGTGTACTGCTCCCGTCCATGCCGCTGTCGATGGGCCTGTGGAGGATCGCCAGTGCATGGCTATACTCCTATTAGCTAATAAAATTGCTAGGGAAACAAATCGGGTTGGCACTTTGTGTTGCTTTCGTTTCCGAAAAATACCTAGCGCGCAGGCCTCCCATGTGTTCAGTTGTGTAAGCCCTGTAAGATCTTCGAGTGATTTGTGGACATTGTACCAATATGGTTGCAGCGTGGGGCAGCTCCAAAACATGTGATGAAAATCTGCCGCTGGTGAGCCACATCTGGGACAGAGGAACCGGGTGTCGGGATAAAATCTTTGGAGACGTGCTGGTGTTAAGTATGCCCTGTGTAATATGTAGAATTGTATATTTTTAAACCGTGCGTTTCTAGATACCTTCTTGGGGTATTCGAGGGCCATCTCCCATTCTTTCTCGTGTAGTGAGCGTCCCAATTCCTCCTCCCAGGTAGCCCGCAGGGCCTCCAGGGGTCTATTTGCAAGTTCTCGTATGGCTTTATACAGCCATGTAGTCAAGTGTTGCCCCGCCCCCATATGCAAGATTGTGTGAATGACCGGGTGGGTGGCCGCCTCGCCCGTCGATAGGTCATGGTGCGGTCGAAAGCTTTCGAGGAGTTGGCGGTAAAGTAGGAATTGGCCAGGGGGGAGATCGTATTCGTCCATAAGTCGTTGGAACGGTTTGAGCTGTCCGTCCTCAAATAGGGATTCCATTTCAGTGAGACTGTTGGCTGTCCATACGTGGAGCATGTTAGGTGTATAATAGTGTTCGCGTTTGGGCCAGCCGACCAGCGGCATCAGCGGGGAGTAAAAAGGTTTCCCTGGTGACATACGGTGTATCCGTTGCATGCACTTGCGTGCCACATCGACATGTATGGGATATGTGCGCCTCGGCTTAGTGCCTGGTAGTAATAGGCGACATATTTCTGGGGTGGGCACTCGGCCGGTTGTGGTGTATGTTTCTCCTATATGTCTGCCTGCCGTCCAGTAGGACAGCCACTGTAGCTGTGCTGCCAGGAAATAGGATTCGAATGACGGAGCGCCCAGTCCCCCTTGCGTGGTGGGCAGTTGTAACTTCGCAAGTGCTATCCTACATCTGCCGGATCCCCATATTAACAGACCAAGGAGGGAGTCTAAGTCTCTGAAGAATGTTTTGGGTGGTATTATCGGTAGATTTGTGAAGTAGTAGAGCAATCGTGGGACTATTATCATTTTGGCTATAGCCACTCGGCCGATCGGGGCCAGCGGGAGGTTCTTCCAGAATCCCACTGCTGATCTGATGCCGGCCAGCGCTTTGCGGTGATTACCGTCAAATATGTCGGACGGAGAGTGGTAGAGACGGACCCCGAGGTACCGAGGGGCCTCCGCATTCCAAGCCACCCTCTGGTCACCCAGCCAGATATCGCGAGGGGGGAGATTCGGGTGTAGCGGGTAAACTGTGGATTTGTCCCAGTTTACTTTTAGCCCGGAGGCTTCTGCGAATTCCGTTAATGTTGTCCAGATAGGCGTGAGGTCCTTGGCAATGTCTCGAACATAGAGGAGGAGATCGTCGGCGTACATGGAGACGCTGTGCACGGCATCCGCTATGGGGATGCCCCAGTGTTCCCCCTCTCGTCGCAGCCGTATAGCTAGGGGTTCTACCGCGAGGGCGAAGAGAAGAGGCGAGAGCGGGCAGCCCTGCCTCGTGCCCCTGTGGACCGCAAGCTCTGGCGACATATATCTCCCTATGCGAATACGTGAGGTGATTTTGGTATATAGAAGTTGTGTATACGCTAAAAGGGTAGGACCGAGTCCTGCTCGTCGTAGGACCGAAAAAAGATACTGCCATGTGAGGGTATCGAAGGCCTTCTCGAGGTCAAGGATAATGCAGGCTGCTCTGGGGAACGTGTCGCCCACTTGATCTTGGATATGAAATAGTCTGCGAATATTTTGGGACGTATTTCTGCCCGGGACAAAACCGCACTGGTCAGGGTGCACCAGGGGTCGTAGGATTTGTGTGTATCTGTCAGCTAAAATCTTGCCTAGGATCTTACAGTCAGCGGATAACAGCGTAATGGGGCGGTAGGAGGCCATTTGTTGCGGGTCGCGGTTTGGCTTCAGGAAGGTCACAATAACCGATTCCCGGAGGGATCTCGGCAGCTCTCCCCTCTCCAACGCCGTTGCCAACATCGTCACCAGGCGGGGGACCAGCAGGGGGGAGAAGGTTGTGTAGTATTCTAGGGGGAGCCCATCGAGCCCCGGTGCTTTGTTACGCGCTAGAGTGTGTAGGGCGTGGATAACGTCGGCAGATTGTATCTCTGTATCTAATGCTATTCTGTCAGCCTTCGTGATTCTGGGGATCATCAGTGGGTCTAAGAATTGGTCTAGAATGTCCTGTCCGATCGGCTCCGGGCTACGATAAACCCCTGAGTAGTAGTGATGGAAGGCCGCGAGAATCTCGTCCTGAGATCGTACCAGGTTACCGAGGGGACGAACACTTCAGTTATGGGCTTTACTTCGGTGTCTTGTTTAGTTAGCCATGCCAATAGTGTACCTGTTTTATCTCGATCCTTGTGCATTCGAGTTGTGTACGCCCTGAAGTTGTACCGACGGAGGTCGACGCAGGCAGTCTGGTACTCTGTTTTGGCTTTGGCCACCTGTGCCGCCGTTTCGTCCGTGAGGTCATTACGTTTGGTAGCGGTGGCTAGTTGCGTTTCGGCTTTTGTGAGTGCCTGTTCTAATGTCCGTTTTACCCCTATTATTTGCTTGATACATTCTCCCCGTGCCACTACTTTGAAAGTGTCCCATTCCACTAGTGTTGAGGACGCTGTCCCTGCATTGTTAGCGAAATAATCCTGTATGCTTTGTCCCTGTTCGTGTTTGAAGACTTGGTCTGTCAGGCAGTCCCGTGGTAGTTGCCAGGTGGGGACCGGGGGGTGTGGGGGTCTCCAGTTTAATCGTAAAATATGGGCATCGTGGTCAGAGATGATCCTACCTAGGTAGTCTGTGTGTTGAATTTTGGGTAATATTGCTGTTGAGCATAAGAATCTATCTAATCTGACTCGTAGGTTATGTGGTATGGAGTGAAACGAGTATAGTCGAGTCTGAGGATGGCGCATCCTCCATGCGTCTGTGAGCGTCCATTGTGTAACCCAGGTTTTGAACCGTTCTGTTTGGTTATGGGCTGAGGAGTGTGCGTGTGGAGGATGAGAGCGATCTAAGGTGAGGTTTAGCGTGCAGTTATAGTCGCCCCCTAATATCCATGGTATGGAAGCAAATTGGGACAACACCTCTGTGAGGCGATCCCAGAACCTATCCTGCTCAGTGTTCGGGGCGTAGATACTGCCCAAGAGTATTGATTGCCCATCTAGGATTCCCTCTAATAAGGCGTATCTACCCTCCTTGTCCACCACCCGTCGAATTTCCTGAAATGGGGTCCCTGGTCGCACCCAAATCAGCGCCCCACGCGCGTATGCGGAGTATGACGTGGCACATATGGTTCCGCGCCATTTGGACTGTAGTTTGCCTATCTCGGTAGTGGTGAGATGTGTCTCCTGTAAGAACACGATCCTAGCGTTCTGACGCTTTGTATATGAGTATACAGCGTAGCGCTTGCTCGGTGTACGGAGGCCTCTAGTGTTGAGTGTTAAAATGCTGATGTCAGTGTTCTGTGTAGTCGTGGCCATATGTTGCTGTTGACGTGTGTGTCAGGTTGGCCTGTATCAGCCGGAGCCTAGCGATCCATGGGTCCCCTGTAGCGTGTAGTGCGCATATGATACCCCATGTCGTCCATTCGCGCGTTGCAGACACCCTTTTGTGTGAAGTTCCATGAGGGGTGGGACTTTTGAAACGGGGGTTGTAAACTATAAACTGGGGTCGGGAAACTGTCCCAATACCAAGGACCCATCGCTGGCTGCGATACGTCCAAACCAACTCTCAAAAGTCCCGAGAGTATAACAACATGTTGTGGGGGTGGCGGTGTGTGCGTGCGAGGCGATTCGCCGGTCGGGCCTTTGTAGGATCATTGGGCGTCGTCTGGAGTACGCTTACTCTTGTTTGTACTGCGTGTGTTCAGTGCGTGAGCCTTGGTTACATAAGTCTGTGCCGAGTTATCTGTCGGCTTGTCTCATGCCGAGAGAATGTTCGTTTGTCCATCCAGTAAGGTGTCTGCTGTCTGGGGGTGACTAGGGGAGGCGTAGTTGAATCCGTTCCAGATAGTGTCCCATCGCTGTCGTTCTCTCCCTCCGACGTGAATATGTGTGGGGCTTGAGCCGTTTCCTCCACAAGGGGGAGTTCTGTAACTCAGTCACTGCTCGCAGGACCTCCCGCCGTTCCTTCATGATTTGCTCCAGGTCCGGGGGTCTTGGGTGCGCGTCCCGGTTATCTTACTTATTCCGCTGCGTTGCTGTTTCGGGTTGCGTCTCCTGGTATGTGGTGGTTTGGAGCCAGGGCCTCGTGTGAAGTCTGTCCTGGATTGTTGCGCACAGTGTTGGTCTGCCCAGTCGTGCGCCTCCTCGGCGTTCGTGAAGAAGGTGGTAGCGCCATTATGGATAATTTTGAGGCGGGCAGGAAAGAGCAGGGAATATTGTATAGTGTTCACCCGCAAGCGACGTTTGACTTCCAGGAACAGAGATCTTTGTTGCTGCACTGCACGTGCGTAGTCGGGAAATATCATTATCTGTTTGTTGTCGACATGCAAGGGGCCTGCTTGTCTGGCGGCACGAAGTACTGCATCACGATCACGGTAGTGTAAGAATTTCGCCAGCATCGGTCTGGGTGCGGATCCCGGTGGAGGTCTGCGGGCCGGGACCCTGTGGGCACGTTCTATAGAGAAGAATGCTGTCCGGTCAGCTGCGGGAGTGAAGGATTTCACCCATGTTTCCACGTATTCCAGTGGGTTCGTACCCTCAATTCCCTCCGGGAGTCCCAGCACGCGGATGTTACAGCGCCGTGAACGTCCCTCTAAATCGTCTGCCCGCTCCTCCATGGTGGTCAGTCGGCGCTGGACGTCCTGGAGCGCCGCTTGGTGGGTCCTGATGGTGGGTTGGAGGTCGGCCAGCGTCTTCTCCCCGTCCTTCACTTTGTCGGCCAGTTTCCTATGGTCATCCCGGACAAGGCTGATATCTGTCGTCAGGGTGCCAAGTCTCTCCTCCATGGACACCCTGGAGAGTTCGATGGCTGCCAGTACCTGATCCAGCTTGTCCGAAATTGACGAGTCGGCTTGCGATGTGGTTGTCTTGGCCCATGTCCTGGTGTTCGGCATGTTCTCCGGTGCGGTCTCGGGCACTGTGGTATGTTGTGAGGCTCTCGGCTTTCCCATCACGGTGATTGAGGGGGGGGTCTCCACGTCGTGGGCCTCGTCAGTGGTAGCTCACTGTTGGCGCGGCTCAGTGCCCGGCCCGCGTGTTCCCCGGGCAACCCGCGTCCACCAGATGCCGCGTGAGGGTTGCAGCGGGTCTACCAGTGTCCAGGCGGGAGGGCACCCGCGCGTCGGCCGTTCCCCGGGCAGGCCACCCCGCAGTTTTGGAAGAGGTCGGATGTCGCCCGGAGGGGTGAGAATCGTGTGTTTTATGCAGGTTCGTAGCAGGGGTCGCCGGCGCCCCCCACCCAGGGCCGGGCCCGCAGGTCCACGCAGGCAGGGCGCGGGATACTTGTTCACCGAGCCGCTACGCCACTGTCCGGCATCATCTGTCCCAGGTGCGTCTAGTTCCCCCACCTCTGTCTCCTTGTCGTTTTGTGCTCTGGTGGCTCAGGCGATTTGGTTGCTCAGGATTAGTCTCAGTGCCTGCCTCGGTCTCTGGACGCCATTTTAGGGTCAGGCGGCACCGGCTGTGGATCGCTCCGTGAGCTACAGTAGGGTCGGGGGAGGGGTGGCTATCAGTCGCCACTCACCTTCGTTTCACCGGTTCTTTGTATTCTGGTGGTTCCGGTGACTCCGCGACTCGGCACCAGCCCCGCCGTCCGCCTCAGTCCCCGGACGCCATTTTGGGGTCAGGCGCTCCGAGACTTGCTGCAGGGTCAGGGGGGCGGCGATCTATTCTCCTCTTCTGGGTTGCTGGTCGGGCCGGGGCTCTTGGGTCGGCACCTTCCGGTCCCGCTCGACCGCGGCGCAGGCCTGGGGGCCCGTCCGGACAGTATCACCGCGGCCAAAATGGCGGGTCGTTTTCCGTCGTCGCCGCTTGGGCTTGCCTCTACGTGCTCCCTCGGGGTGGGCGCCAACAGTTCTCGTCGCCACCTCTATCTCGGGCCGGTCAGTGCGCCGCACTTGTCTCTGGTGCGGGACTCCGGTTCGCGTTCCATCAGTCCGACGCCAGGAGCGAGCAAGCGCCATCTTGCCTCCGAGGTCAGGGGTCCCGATATGTTGGTGCTCCGTCGGTAAGACCCTCATTTGTGGGAGGATTGAGGTGCCACAGGGTGTTGTGGATGTTCCCACACCTGGATATGGGCTCTGCGGTCCGTCACAACGCTTATAAAAGGGCGGTGTGTTGACCCGATCGCGGAGCCTCAGCAAGACACGTCCGCCATCGTAGCCTGCTTGGCCACCACGCCTTTCCCTATATATATTAAACATATTTAAACTTTACAGAAACACAGTCACTGGATGATGTCATCAGTGATGTCATCAGTGATGTCATTTGAGATGTCATCAGTGATGTCATCAGTGATGTCACTGACCATGTCATGAGTGATGTAATATGTGACGTCATCAGCAGTGCATTGCGGGGCGCGAGTTATAGTTAGCTGAACTAACTATAACGGGGGAATTTCACGGGTTTTGTACGAGTGCAATGTCCAAGTAACTATAACTGTCCCTAAAACCTATGGTTTTTTCAGTGAATTTGTAAGGTTTTTTAAATGCTAATTTCTAACTATAACGTGCCTGAAACCTATGGTTTTTTCAGTGAATATATATATATATATATATATAATCTACTGGCGGTCGCCAGTAGATAGTTATAGTTAGGACCACGTTTCCATAGGAAAAGCATTTTTTGATGTGCTTATAACTTTGGCGTCGTTTGACGAATCTTTACAAAATTTTCCAAAAGATCCTCTTTTCAGGCGAGCTCCTATCCTGAAAGTTTGGGGGTGATTCATGAAGGGGGGGGGCTGAGAAAAAAGGGGGGTCCCAAAACGTGTTTTCTCCATGCAATTTCCATAGGAAACTTTAGACAAGGCTACAGGTCAAACTGCTGAACGGAATAACGCCAAATTTGGCAGGGAGAAAGGTCTTGGTCCAGAAAGCACGCTTTTGTTTAAATGGGGTAAGTCCGTTCAGTAGTTTTAGAGAAATATCAAAATTTACAGATATCGATATTTGAGAATTCTGACATCTGATTGGCTGAGGCGTTACGAGCACGAGCGTGCGGCTCATTGGTTGCGAACTGTTGAAACTAGGAAGTGTTGGCAGCCATTTTCTGACTGAGTTGAAAGGCGTAGGGCGAAACAAAAGAGAAAAATTGTATAAGAGGGTATAGTAGGAACACTGTGGTCTTACTTTAAGCAGTCTGTATGGTGCAGAGGCAGGGAGTTTGAATGTTGCGTAGGCCGTGGAAATCACGTCCGCAGAACAACGGTGCGCGGTATTGCGGCAAGGTTGCGTAGGCTCTGGAAATCCCGTCGGGAAAACAATGCGCTGTATTGCGGCAAGCAGTGTGTAGGGTGCACACACAGGTAGTGTGAATGTGCGGTTTTGCGGCAATGTTCAGTAGGCTGTGTAAATCATATTGGGAAAATAACAATGCGCCGTATTGCAGCCTTCCTTTAATATAATGCGCAGTAATGTTTACTTATAATGCGGTGTTCACTTTTATCACGGACAGTGTCACTTTCTTAGACGAAATTTAATATTATGTGGGAGGGCGTGTTCTGTTCATGTGTCTGGAACAAAATTAACGTTTAATTGGCTGAGGTGTTCCAACAACGAGCTCAATGTTCATTGGCTGCGAACCATTGAAAGTAGAAGTGTTGCAAGCCATTTCCTCCCCATCCGCGGAGTAGCAGGGACATCTGATTGGCTGACGTGTTCCAAGCAGGACCTTCCCAAGCTTAATGTTCATTGGCTGCGAACCATTGAAAGTAGAAGTGTTGTGTGAGAAGTTGGCCTGGTATATGCTGTCCACTAGTTATAGTGGGCACCTTGCACCAGTCCAAACAACCCCTTATTGATGATAGGTTTAAGACAACCTTATTTGAAAGCTATCCTAGTGGTAGCTATGGAGAGCAGCCTTCAGGCTAAGTCTTGAAGGAGTGTAAAGCAGTTTGTTTTACCCGTCTATAATCTCTTGAATGGCTAAATGAAAGGAGACCACACCAGGTATACATATAAAATATATGTATTTATTTCTAAACACACCCTACTAGTCTCTTTATGAGGCTAGAGGTCAAAGCACATAAGTTACATTTCAAATATCACAGTAAATTAGCACAATATACGATAGGCCCTAGGGGCGAACCAAACCATATATTAAGAAAGTGGTATAAGAACCACGACTTGCCTAGACACAAGGCCTAGAGCCTGTAGAATCACTGGGACTCCAAGGAACCACCCAAGGTAGTGACACAGGGGACCCACGAGGGACGTGTGCAGTGTTTGAACACAGCCGCGAGCTCCGTTAGCTTCTATGGGGAAAGTCGCGGTTAAAGTTTTAAAGTTTAGGGACACTTCGGAGTGGACTAGGAACAAACCCTTTTGGACTTAGATGGTTCTAGGGCCAACACCCACGGGAGCACCGGAGTACTCGTGTTACCTCACCCAGGGAAGCCGGGTGCATAGGTGTCAAATGGTGTTGGGTCACGTCTTCGTTTTCAATGGCAGCTTGCTGACAAGTGCTGCTGCCGGGAAGAGTAGAAGTGTCCGAAGAGATCCAAGCCTGGATCGAAGATGTGAAGAACCTGAAAGCAGAGGGGACAGAGTCTGGGTCACTTGCCAGTGACCAGGGGCACGATAGTCGAATACCCACCGATGTCGGGTGTTTCAGGTGCAAAGAGGTGAAGCTAGACTCTTCAGCCACGAGGACAAGGAGGTGTCGACGACAACCAGGAGCTGGATTCAAGCTGCCACATAAAGGATCTCGAGTGCTGCAGTGTTGGTGCCCGGATTGGACTCAACAAGCCTTGGCAACAGCAACCCACGCAGGAAAAGGAAAGATGCTTCGGTGCGGACCAGCAAGGTCCTGGGGACTCCCCAAGCAATGGAGAGTCAGGGCATGTCTGGAGCAACGAGGAAAGCCCAATTGAAGTACAGTTGTCCTTCTCAGGGACCCACAAGTCGACAGACAAAGGATCGCGAAGGGACCTCAAGAGGAATCACAAAATGGTGGCCCACGGGTCACTCGGAGTGGGTAGGCCAGCAATCTTCAGTGGATTCACTGCTCGGGGTCAGGGTTACAAGTAACCCAAAGCACAGCCTCTAGGATTGACAAGAAGCATATGCACTTGCAAATGTGCACGGTGTCCAGGGGTTCCGGTTCCACGGTACCCACGAGGGCTATGGGTCTTAGCTTTGCTGGGGACTCAGGTCAGCCTCTGGAAAGTCTGGAAACCCACCTCCTGGGTTGCAAGGCTGTCGGCGTCCGGTGGGAGCTTCGGAGATGTAGACCGGGCAGATGCGTCTTTGGTGCCTGCCAAGCAGGGGAGTAATTCCTTTACTCCAAGGGAGATTCTTCAGTCATCTGGTGTTGAACAGATTGTCGAAGGTCCAGGATTCAGTATCAGAGTTTCATCCAGGGAAATCTAAAGTCCTGTAGCCAGGGGTTCCTTTCTTATACCCAAGGAAGGGGTTGGACATACTCTGGGGAACCACCTATGGGAGGGTTTGGAAAGAGGGGTGGCTACACCCATTTCCTTTGTCCAGTTTCACGCCAGAGCAGGGGCTGGTAGCCCCTGCAACCGGTTTGAACTGGACTATGCACAGGGACACCAAATGTGCCCCCAGTGCAGGACTTCAAAGCACTCTGAGAGTGCACCCACCCAGCCCCAATACACTAAAGCCTGTCTGGGAGGTGGTAACACCTCCCTGTGACAGGAAACCTATTGTCCAGGCCTCCCCTGCCGGAGTTTCGGTCAGCAGCAGGAGGCCAGACTTGTGTCTGTGGCTGCAGCATCCATTTTGTGATGCCAGGGCTCTGTTAGCTGGTACCGGGTATACCGGTGCTGTCATGTCTCTCCCTCTAGAAGGGTGGGATCATACTCCCACACCAGTTATTTATTTATTTATTTATTTGTAGAGCGCATCATTCATCCCAAGGGATATCAAGGCGCTAGTTACAACAGTGCTTGGCTGCTGGTATAGAAGGACTGGTGGTTGTTAGTTTTTAGGGAACAGGTGAGTTTTAAGTTTTTTCCGAAATATCAGGTAATCGGTTGTGAGACGCAAATCCAAGGGGAGTTCATTCCATTTCTGAGCTGCTAGGTATGAGAAAGATCGTCCACCGGTCCTCACTTTCTTAATGCGCTTAGTTCTGGCTAGTGCTTGATGGAGTGACCGAAGGCTCCTTGTAGGGACATAGAACTCAATTCTCCCCTGGAGAATTCTGGGTCCGCTTAGATGTAGTACTTTATGTGCATGACAGAGCAGTTTGAATACTGCTCTTTGTCGTATTGGTAGCCAATGCAGGTGTTTCACGCACGTTGATGCGGAACTTAGTCTGCTTTTATTGCATACTAGTTTGGCTGCGGCGTTTTGGAGCACCTGAAGCCGCGTGAAGAGGATCTCAGTCATGCCCACGAATAGGGCATTTCCATAATCAAGCTGACTTATGAGCAGTGCCTGTGTGACTGTTCTTCTACATTCCAATGGGATCCAGGGAAAAAGTCTGGTTAGTAGTTTCAGGGTCGCAAAGCCTTTTCCACAGAGGGCCCGCACATGGTCCTTCATGGATAGGGTAGTATCAATGATGATGCCCAGGTTTCTTGCGCTCTGTTTGGGGGTTGGGGCAGCACCAAGAGTTTGTGGCCACCAGGTGGCATCCCAAATTAGATTGGCACCCCCAAAGAGCAGGATTTCTGATTTCCCTGCATTTAATTTCAAATAATGCTCAGACATCCACTGTGCCATCTCTGAGAGGCAATTATGCAGTTTTGTTTTGGTGATTTCAGAACTTTCCTCAAGGGCCACCATCAGTTGGGTGTCATCCGCGTAGGAGCAAATGTCAATTCCCCATTTTCTACCGATTTTCGCCAAAGATGAAACATAGGCGTTAAATAGGGTTGGACTTAGCGATGCCCCCTGCGGGACACCACAGCTGATGGCGCTAGGTTGAGATCGGAAATGCCCTAGCTGAATCGTTTGAGTACGATTACTTAAAAACGATCTGAGCCATTCCAGAGCTTTGGAATGGATTCCTTTTTCGTAGAGGGTTTCCAGCAATCTATTGTGTGAGACCGTGTCGAACATTGCCGACAGGTCTAATAGTATCAGGGCAACAGCTCCTCCCTGGTCAGTGCGTGTTCTGATGTTATCCATTACTGCCAGTAGTGTAGCCTCTGTGCTGTTAGTAGCCCTGAAACCAGTCTGAGAGGGGTCCAATAGATTGTTGGTTTCCAGAAAATTTGATAGTTGTTTATTTATTAGCCTCTCCAAAACTTTGGAGAGGTATGGCAGTTGGGAGATTGGCCGATAGTTTTCAGGATTAAGGACGTTTGTTCCTGCTTTTTTCAGTAGAGGAATTACTACTGCCTGTTTCCAAGTGTCAGGAAATGCGGCTGAATTAAGAGAGTTGTTGAAGAGCTGTGTGACATAGGGGCAAAGAGTTGAGGCAATTTGAGAAAAAATGAAGTGGGGACAGGGATCAAGGGGTGATCCAGCCTTCACTTCCCCCATTGCTTTTAGAACCTCGGTCTCTGTGAGGGGGGAGAAATTACTCAATGCTGATGAGGCTTCTGGGTGTGTTTCTGTTTTCATAATCGGGCTAAAGGTGGAGTATATTTTGTTTATTTTCTCTGAGAAGAAGTTGCTGATTTTTTCACAGGCTTCTATTGAGGGGGTAAGCATTGAGACATGCTGGTTGGTTTACTAAGTTCTTTAACTATTTTCTATAGTTCCTTAGCTGAGTTGCAATTTTCATTGATTCGTTGGGCAAAGTATGTCTTCTTTGTATTTCTAATCGCATGGTTATAGGATTTAATTTCAGACTTGTACCGTGATTTGTCCGTTTCCAGTTTGGACATTCTCCATTGGTGTTCGATATTTTGGCACTTTCTTTTCAGTGCCTTGAGTTGGGGAGTGTACCACTTTTCCGTGGTGGGTCTTTGTGCTCGCTTGGGTTTTAGCTTAGGTGCAAATTGATCCAGTGTCGTGCTAATTACCGTCTCAAGGGTGACTGCTTCCATATTCGCTGGGAGATCACCCAGGATCTGAGTATTGTGGGGGAGAAAGTGCGATTGGAACGATGTTTCGGTAACTAGTCTCCAGCCTCTATTAGTTGTCAGCTGGGGTTTAGAGGATTTTGTAGGTTTAGCCGGTAGACCTAGTGAGAATGATATGAGCGAATGGTCAGTCCATAATAATGGTTTAATCTCATGAATGCAAGTGGATTCAATGTTGGAAAAAAGTAGATCGAGGGTGTGCCCTGCTATGTGGGTGGGCCCCTTAATCCATTGTTTCAGTTACTGGTGTGGGGGTATGATTCCAAGGTGTTTGACACCAAACACGACATGTTTCCGTGTAGCCATCCCAAAGTTAGCATTTACCGCTAGGTTATAATGCACTTAAGAGTATATGGTCAGGCTGCCTCACAGACAACCCCGGAGGATAGATTCCGAAGGCTGCAGAGGGGCTCTGCTCATGCATCGGCACCTTCTCACACAAAACCTAGCACCCTGCCTTCAGGATTGATAAGGCCTGCCATAGGGGTGACTGATAGGTTTATATGTGCAGTGATAGGGTGAGATATAGTGAACCTATATCTCAGTAAGGGGTGCAGGCACCACCTTACTCAGGCTGCTGTAGCAGTCCTGTGGTGTCATTTTGGAAGGCTGCCCAGGCGTGGCATAATACATGCTTCAGCCCCTGGTAGGCCTCTGGGGTACCTATGCCCTGGGTACATAGTTTACCATATACTCGGGACTTATAAGGGCACCCCAGAACCCAATCTGAAGTGTACCTAAGGTACTAGGAATCCATTTTAAAGAGAATGCAGATAAACTGGGGCCCTGAATAGCAGGGTCCCAGTCCAACTAAGTCGAAAACCAGCTAAACACCAGAAAAAAGTGGGGGCAACCATGCAGTCAGATTCCACCTTCCTACATAACCCCCTCCCCCCCCAAACGAAAGGAGATAAGGCTAACCTTGCCCAGTTGAGCCTTTATTTACTAAGTGGCCATATAAGGAAGTACCTGCACTAGCATGGTTACCCCCTGTCTTATGGTCCACAAAGCAATCCCTAACCCCAAGGGGATGGGATTAGCTCCACCATTTGGAGTC
Organism: Calotriton arnoldi; assembly: GCA_963921515.1. Classification (NCBI taxonomy): domain Eukaryota; kingdom Metazoa; phylum Chordata; class Amphibia; order Caudata; family Salamandridae; genus Calotriton; species Calotriton arnoldi. The sequence goes on along the minus strand of CAWUFW010021687.1, from coordinate 51,027 downwards.
ACTACCTGTGGTGTGTTTTGGCAATGTAGAAGGCTGGTGGGGTGTCTGAGTAGAGAAGTGGGGCCCTAATAAAGGTGGCCTCAGCTTCCTCAGATCACTAGCCACCATGGAGGCCTTACTTTCCATGACTAAGTTGGGTCTAGCTCTAAGGGTCAACCTTTGGCTGCCTACAGCTGGGGGTTGGATCCCTTGGGTTGGAACACTGGAGGGACATGGTAGGTTTGGAACCTTTTGCTCCCAGGTTTGCCTTTGCCCAGCAGAGTCCATCTGGGGGAGGTCCCTACACAAGGGTAAGGGGGATCCCTCAGTGGGTGGAGGGATTTTCACCTGGCTAGGGCTACTAGACTGGGTGCCCCTAATCTGCTGATGGGGGGGTTCCTCTGGCCAGGGGGCCCTGTGGGGTCCACTGACCTCCCTGACCTCTGCAGCCCTGGGCTGACTGAGGCAGGGTAGAGAGGGGCAGGTTACCTGCTCCAGACTGGGTACCACCTGGGAAGGGTCCCCTGCCATCAGGGGTGTCGCCAGGCTAGGCCTGACCACCTCTGGGGCAGTTCCTTTACTAGGGGTAGGATCAGTTCCCTGAGGAAGCTGTCCCTTACCTATAGTCTGGGGGGGAAGAAGACTTTTCTTCAACCCTTGTACTCTCTTGTGGAGGAGAATGAGTCATTTTTTCAGGCTCCATCACTCCAAAATTTCCCTGGGGTTGGGCTGTGGCCCTCACAGCCCCACTACCTCTCTCAGGGACGCCCAGTATTCTCAGATGGGCTTGGTGTTCAACTTCAGCCCAGGCTGAAATTTCCAGATCATTGCCCATCAGGCAATCTACAGGCAAGTTTGGGGACACTGCCACTCTTTTTGGGCCTGTGACCCCTTCCCAGCTGAGATTGACTATGGCCATCGGGTGATCTGTTCTGACACCATCAATGTTGGTCACCTGGTATTTAAACTCAGGTAAAAGCTGGTGAGGGGGGACTAGTTTCCCTGCCACCATGGTGACACTAGCCCCTGTGTGCCTGAATGCCACAGCTTTCTGACCATTGATCAGTGGCTCCAGTCTGTACCTGCCCAATGCATTGGGACCCATGGTAAAAGTGGCAAATCCCATGCCACCATCACAGACTAAGGAGGCTTGTGAGGGGGACCTGTCTAAACTAGGGCCCACCTCTGTTCCCCGTGAGAATGCACCTAACTTTTTGGGTGCAACACTACCGCCTGGGGGATTACTACTAGTAGTACCAGGAGAGGTGGCAGTATTAGTTGGAGGAACATTTTCTTTATTGCCAATCCTGGGGCAACTGGGATCAGTTTTCCAGTGGCCAGACTTTTTACAAACATGGCAATATGGTTTCTTTTCAGGAGAGGAAGGAGTTTGGGACCCACCCCCAGAAGAGGACTTTTGGGGTCCTGTAGAGGACTTGTCTTTAGATTTATCCCCACCTTTCTCTTGGGACTTGGTAGAATCTTTCTTCTGGTCACTACCCTGATTTTTAGGCCTGACCCTGGTTCTGACCCATTTGTCTGCCTTCTTTCCCAATTCTTGGGGAGAGGTCAGATCAGAGTCCACCAGGTACTGGTGTAAAAGCTGGTTTTGACAATTATTAAGGATCTGCTCCCTCATAATCAAATTGTACAATCCTACAAAGTCATGCACCTTGCTGCCATGTAGCCAACCTTCCAGAGCCTTAGTAGCACAATCTACAAAGTCAACCCAGTCTTGAGTCTGAGCCTTTTGGGTGTCTCTGAACTTCAACCTGTACTGTTCAGTGGTTAGGCCAAACCCATCAATCAGAGCCCTCTTCAAGACTTTGTAATTGTCAGCATCCTCTTCTCTAACAGTGAGGAGCTTGTCTCTACCTTTGTCTAGGAGGGCCACAAGATTGCTGCCCACTGCTCCTGGGGGACCCTCTGAACTTTACAGGCCCTTTCCAGTGCAGTAACCCATTTGTGGATGTCATCCCCACTCTGGTAGGGAGGGACAATCTTGCTTAGGTTTCTATGGTCATGAGACCTTTCCCTAACACTAGGGAAGTTGCTGCCACCATGGGACTCTAGTCCCAACTTTCTTCTTGTTTTCTGAAGCTCTAGGGACTCCCTATCTAAAGCCAACTGCTCTCTTCTGATTCTAAGCTGAGCTTCTTCATACTTGAGCAGTCTCTCTTTCCTTTCATGAGAGTATTCCCTCCTATGAGAGGAAACAGAGGTCCCTATTGAGCTGTCAGAATGGTTAGACTCCTGAGAAGGAGATCTTGACCTTCTAGGCACACTCTCAACTCTCCCTGGTGGGATAAAGAGGGGGCCATTGTGGCCATCCTCCTCATCTGCAGGGGGAGCTGGATTTCCCAGGTTGAGATCAGTGTCATCTTCCTGGTCAGCTTCAGAGGTCAGGTCATGGGAATCTTCACCCCTTGGCCTTTCCTCATCTGCTGCCCCACCCTCTCTGCCTACCCCTTCAGACCCTGTGGGCCTTCTGAGATCATCCAACAGCAGTACCTCTATGAGGCGTTGGGTGTTTGCACTTTTTCCTGTCTTCAATTTCCTAGTACTACACAATGCTCTCAATTCCAAGAATGGGAGGTTGTCATACATGGATGGTAGAAGCCCATTGGCTTCTGGCAGGGACCCACTGGTTCCTGGCCTTGAAGATATCACTAGTGAGGTGTGGTGTATGCACTACCTACTCTAGTTTGGCCTACTAAACTCTCTTAAGTTGTAGAAAGGGTGTGCTAAGCCCTTGACACACAACTCTAAGTTCAGTAGAACTTACTGTAATTGTAAGCTTGAATTATATGTACCTCAGGTACCTTTAGTGGTTTTCAGTTAGTCACTCACTTGAGATTATCTGGTAAAACAAAGGCAAGCTTGAATCCCACCGCTGCACACCAATGTGAGAAGTTGGCCTGGTATATGCTGTCCACTAGTTATAGTGGGCACCTTGCACCAGTCCAAACAACCCCTTATTGATGATAGGTTTAAGACAACCTTGTTTGAAAGCTATCCTAGTGGTAGCTATGGAGAGCAGCCTTCAGGCTAAGTCTTGAAGCAGTGTAAAGCAGTTTGTTTTACCAGTCTATAATCTCTTGAATGGCTAAATGAAAGGAGACCACACCAGGTATATATATAAAATATATGTATTTATTTCTAAACACACCCTACTAGTCTCTTTATGAGGCTAGAGGTCAAAGCACATAAGTTACACTTCAAATATCACAGTAAATTAGCACAATATACGATAGGCCCTAGGGGCGAACCAAACCATATATTAAGAAAGTGGTATAAGAACCACGACTTGCCTAGACACAAGGCCTAGAGCCTGTAGAATCGCTGGGACCCCAAGGAACCACCCAAGGTAGTGACACAGGGGACCCACGGGGGACGTGTGCAGTGTTTGAACACAGCCGCGAGCTCCGTTAGCTTCTATGGGGAAAGTCGCTGTTAGAGTTTTAAAGTTTAGGGACACTTCGGAGTGGACTAGGAACAAACCCTTTTGGACTTAGATGGTTCTAGGGCCAACACCCACGGGAGCACCGGAGTACTCGTGTTACCTCACCCAGGGAAGCCGGGAGCATAGGTGTCAAATGGTGTCGGGTCGCGTCGTCGTTTTCAATGGCAGCTTGCTGACAAGTGCTGCTGCCGGGAAGAGGAGAAGTGTCCGAAGAGATCCAAGCCTGGATCGAAGATGTGAAGAACCTGAAAGCAAAGGGGACAGAGTCTGGGTCACTTGTCAGTGACCAGGGGCACAATAGTCGAATGCCCACCGATGTCGGGTGTTTCAGGTGCAAAGTGGTGAAGCTTGACTCTTCAGCCACGAGGACCAGGAGATGTCGACGACAACCAGGAGCTGGATTCGAGCTGTCCCAGAAAGGATGTCGAGTGCTGCAGCATCGGTGCCCGGATTGGACACAACAAACCTTGGAAACAGCAACCCACGCAGGAAGAGGAAAGATGCTTCGGTGCAGACCAGCAAGGTCCTGGGGACTCCCCAAGTGATGGAGAGTCAGGGCACGTCTGGAGCAACCAGGAAAGCCCAATTGAAGTACAGTTGTTCTTCTCAGGGACCCACAAGTCGACAGACAAGGGATCGTGAAGGGACCTCAAGAGGAATCACAAAATGGCGGCCCACGGGTCACTTGGAGTGGGTAGGCCAGCAATCTTCGGTGGATTCACTGCTCGGGGTCAGGGTTACAAGTAACCCAAAGCACAGCCTCTAGGATTGACAAGAAGCATATGCACTTGGAAATGTGCACGGTGTCCAGGGGTTCCGGTTCCACGGTACCCACGAGGGCTACGGGTCTCAGCTTTGCTGGGGACTCAGGTCAGCCTCTGGGAAGTCTGCAAACCCACCTCCTGGGTTGCAAGGTTGTCAGCGTCCAGCGGGAGCTTCGGAGATGCAGACCGGGCAGATGCATCTTTGGTGCCTGCCAAGTAGGGGAGTAACTCCTTTACTCCAAGGGATATTCTTCAGTCATCTGGCGTTGAACAGATCATCGAAGGTCCAGGATTCAGTATCAGAGTTTCGTACAGGGAAATCTAAAGTCCTGTAGCCAGGGGTTCCTTTCTTATACCCAAGGAAGGGGTTGGTAATACTCTGGGGACCCACCTATGGGAGGGTTTGGAAAGAGGGGTGGCTACACCCATTTCCTTTGTCCAGTTTCATGCCAGAGCAGGGGCTGTTAGCCCCTGCAACCGGTTTGAACTGGACTATGCACAGGGACACCAAATGTGCCCCCAGTGCAGGACTTCAAAGCACTCTGAGAGTGCACCCACCCAGCCCCAATACACTAAAGCCTGTCTGGGAGGTGGTAACACCTCCCTGTGACAGGAAACCTTTGTCCAGGCCTCCCCTGCCGGAGTTTCGGTCAGCAGCAGGAGGCCAGACTCGTGTCTGTGGCTGCAGCATCCATTTTGTGATGCCAGGGCTCTGTTAGCTGGTACCGGGTATACCAGTGCTGTCATGTCTCTCCTCTAGAAGGGTGGGATCATACTCCCACACCAGTTACTGGTGTGGGGGTATGATTCCAAGGTGTTTGACACCAAACACGACATGTTTCCGTGCAGCCATCCCAAAGTTAGCATTTACCGCTAGGTTACAATGCACTTAAAAGTATATGTTCAAGATGCCTCACCGACAACCCTGGAGGATAGATTCCGAAGGCAGCAGAGGGGCTCTGCTCATGCATGGGCACCCTCTCACACAAAACCAAGCACCCTGCCTTCAGGATTGATAAAGCCTGCCATAGGGGTGACTGATAGGTTTATATGTGCAGTGATAGGGTGAGATATAGTGAACCTATATCTCAGTAAGGGGTGCAGGCACCACCTTACTCAGGCTGCTGTAGCAGTTCTGTGGTGTAATTTTGGAAGGCTGCCCAGGGGTGGCATAATACATGCTTCAGCCCCTGGTAGGCCTCTGGGGTACCTATGCCCAGGGTACATAGTATACCATATACTAGGGACTTATAAGGGCACCCCAGAACCCAATCTGAAGAGTACCTAAGGTACTAGGAATCCATTTTAAAGAGATAGCAGATAAACTGGGGCCCTGAATAGCAGGGTCCCAGTCCAACTAAGTCGAAAACCAGCAAAACATCATGAAAAAAGTGGGGGCAACCATACAGTCAGATTCCACCTTCCTACATGTTGCCAGCCATTTCCTCCCCGTCCGCGGAGTAGCAGGGACATCTGATTGGCTGACGTGTTCCAAGCAGGACCTTCACAAGCTTAATGTTCATTGGCTGCGAACCATTGAAAGTAGAAGTGTTGCCAGCCATTTCCTCGACATCCGCGGAGTAGCAGGGACATCTTATTGGCTGACATGTTCCAAGCAGGACCTTCCCAAGCTTAATGTTCATTGACTGCGAACCCTTGAAAGTACAAGTGTTGCCAGCCATTCCCTCCCCCTCCGCGGAGCATCAGGGACATCTGATTGGGTAACGTGTTCCAAGCAGGACCTTCCCAAGGTTAATGTTCATTGGCTGTAAACCATTGAAAGTAGAAGTGTTGGGAGCGATGCCCTCCCCCTCTGCGGAACACCATGGACATTTTATTGGCTAAAGTGTTCCGAGTACAAGTTTGCTCATTATTGGCTGGGAACGGTTCACTGTTGTGAACCATTTTGTGATGCACTTCAATGGAGTACGGGAAAAGAAAGTAGTAGCGGGGAGGGTAGGAACACTATTAACTCTGTACAGTGGTCACAAGGTGGTGGACAGGGATTGTGAAGGTAAAAATTGTTTTTTATATATTTTAAGGGCCATTTATATAATTGGCGTGGGGTGTACAAATCACGGGGGAAAATAACAAAGTGTGTTGCGGTCTTCTTTTTATTAAGTTTGCGGGTGGGATACTTCCCAGGAGCACTGTTTACATATAATGTGGTGTTTACTTTTCTGACAGGGAGCTGTGGTTGCGCAGCAAAAATTTCAGTCTAGGTTTGAAATAGTTTTTATTAAGCAATTACAAATATACTTTCTTCGGAAACTGAAGCTGTATATATCAAAGGGGTGACAAATAAAAACGCAATTCATTAAATATCCCCTAACCGTGGGCACACCCTCCCTTTTTTTTCTGCTATAGTTTGTAAAAGTGTTGCCCCATATTCTTGATAATATAAGAGGGCATGAGTTACTTTTAGATAAAGTAGAAAAGAAGTGCTACAAGAAACACTCCCGCACTACATCATCTCAGGTCACAAAAACAATAACAAGTAAAAAACAGTTAAAAACAAATCACTTTATATTACATAGAAATGTACGCTTTATCATTTTTTATAATTTCTATTCTGTAAAATTCGGGAAAGTTCGGTCGTAGTGCTTAGAGGTCGCTCACTGCTCCGCTAACAAATCACGTACTCCTTTGAGAATATATTGGATAGTAGTATAATAATATACACTACTGGTAGTATATATTCTATAGGGAGAAGGTGAATAGGAACCGCAACAGACAAAAATAGAAATATCAAAAAAACTCCACTGAGGTCAGTATAAATGTAAATATTACAATATACATACTCACACTATATGATCTCAAGGGAGAAATAGACTAAAAACCAGAAGCTGCTGACGTTACATATAAATCTTTAGTCTTCGCGCCGACGGGTCACAAACTCCTCTGAGATCATAATGTGTGGTTATTATAATATACATACTCGCACTATATGATCTCAAGGGGGAAATAGACTACAAACTAGAAGCTGCTGACGTTACATATAAATCTTTAGTCTTCGCGCCGACGGGTCACCAACACTTCTGAGGTCAAGTACAGTGTCAATATTATAATATACAAAGTCACACTATATGAGCTCAAAGGAGCCAGAACAAGAACAATGTTTGCTGTATTCGGCCTGTTTCTGAAAACAAGCTGCTGATGTTACATATAAATGGCAAAAACAACCAATAACACTTTTTTCTAAATACAAGTGTTTAAATATTGACAAATAGCTACGTATTATAAATATCTAGTATGCCATAATCAAACAACTTACAACTCAGGATTATGTTTTGTGGGCGCAAAAGAAGAATCCGACTGTAGAAAAGAGCACCTGCATCACTGAATGGAGACGCGTAAATACCTCGCAAAAACGAAACTAATCAATCAACGGGTGTGGTTTATATACTTTTTGGTTATTGAGTAGTCTATGGAAGGAAGATGCGGCTCCGCCCATTTAGATGTCACGTTTTACAGTTGACACGTGCTCACGTTTTAACTGTTTAACTTGTGCACGTGTTGGGAAAAGTTACAAAATGTGAAGCGGAAAAAGTTTCGATTTCGAACCTAACACGTATAAGGTCCTTAATATGTACATACGTTGGAGAGCTTAAAAACTGTTACCCGGAAAACCGTGTCATTTCCATTCTCATGAGTAAATACATTTATTAATTGCCGTAATTCTAAATAGAAGACATTAAAAAAAAGATCTTTCAGAATAGAAGGAAAAAAAAACGTGATAATATTTCTCATCATTATGGTTTTAAATTAAACAAATGCGAGCATTTGTAAAGCGTACAGCTACCCCTGGAAAGGTGTGCCGGCGCTCCGGGGCGTCGGAAAGATTAAGCAAGGTGTTGCCTACAGTGACATAGTGGTGGGCTAACGTGCCGCTGGAGCCAGGAATCGAACTGTGAACGCTGTTGTTCGAAGTCAGGTATCATAGCTGCTGCGTCACACTTTTTCCACACTTATATGTTAATTACTGCTAATTAAGTTTTAAACATTGTTAAATTATAACTTATAACAGACTACTGTTACAGTTAGTTTTTCACTAGAAAAGTATGCACATCTTTTTTAAATTTAGTTAAAAACAATATAGGTTTCAGGGACATTGTAGTTAGAAATTAGCATTTATAAAACCTTTGAAATTCACTGAAAAAGCCATAGGTTTTACAGACGTTATAATTAGAAATTAGCATTTATAAAACCTTTGAAATTCACTGAAAAAACCATAGGTTTTACAGACGTCATAGTTAGAAATTAGCATTTAAAAAACCTTTGAAATTCACTGAAAAAACCATAGGTTTCAGGGGCGTTATAGTTAGCTGGACATTTCACTCGTACAAAACCATAGAAATTCCACTGTTATAGTTAGTTCAGCTAACTATAACTCGCGCCCCACAATGCACTGCTCATGACGTCACATATTACATCACTCATGACATAGTCAGTGACATCACTGATTACATCACTGATGACATCTCAAATGACATCACTGATGACATCATCTACGTGATCATCTGATGCACCTCCTCACACCCTAATATAACCTTTGATACACCCCCTCTAAAATACAGACTACCATTCTCGAAACCATAGACACACCAATACCAGTTAGTACATACCCACTCACTGATTCATAGGTCTACCCACACATCCACTCACCCATACAGTCACCCATACACGCAGTCACTCATCAATATAGCCACTGAAATATGCACTCATACACCTATACAGATACTCACACAACACCACTAACCATAGAGTTACTCACACACCTAGTCAGTCATGCAAAGAATCAATCATACTCCCATTTACTCACCTATACAGTTATACACACACCACCTCATTTCATACAGATACTAACATATACTTACTCTCTTATACAATCACTGACACAAGCACACACTCATCCATCAAGCCACTCTCACAATCACTCACTCTCACATATAGTCATTTATGTAGTCCAACACTCACATATACTGCCTTTCACATATGTAGTTACTCACACATGTACCACTGAGACATCTATTCACTCACCAACACACCCATACACACACTCACCCACCCATACAGCCCTTCACAGATGCACTCTTGAACCCGTACACCCAGTGAATTACCCACTCACACATCTATGCACACTCACACACCCCCCACCCACCCACACATACACTCAGGCACCCATACAGATACTGAGACAACCAATCAATAACCCATGTAGACACTCATGTAGCTACTCACCAACCCATGCAGCCGCTTACACACCAACTGACAGACTGATACAGACATTGACACAGTTTAGTCACTAACCCATGCATTCAGTAAGACACGATTAATCACTCACTTATACAGTCAGTTTCGCACCTACTAAATCATCTATTCAGACACTTATACACCCACTCATTCTTCAATACAGCTTTGCATATATACATATATAAAAAACATATTTAAAGTTTACAGAAACACACAGTCACTGGATGATGTCATCAGTGATGTCATCAGTGATGTCATTTGAGAAGTCATCAGTGATGTCATCAGTGATGTCACTGACTATGTCATGAGTGATGTAATATGTGACGTCATGAGCAGTGCATTGCGGGGGCGCGAGTTATAGTTAGCTGAACTAACTATAACAGTGGGATTTCTATGGTTTTGCACGAGTAAAATGTCCAGCTAACTATAACGCCCCTGAAACCTATGGTTTTTCCAGTGAATTTCAAAGGTTTTTTAAATGCTAATTTCTAACTATAACGTCTGTAAAACCTATGGTTTTTTAGTGAATATAGATCGATGCCACGCTACACAGCACTACTCAAGGCAACGCCACTCTACGCAGCGCCACTCCATGCAATGCCACTCCACACACCACTCCGCTCCACGCAATGCCACTCCACGCAACGCCATGCATCACCACTCTATGCAGCGCCACTCCACGTAACACCACTCCACGCCGCTGCACACCACTCCATGCAACACCACTCTATGCAGCACCACTCCGCTTCACACAATGCCACTCCGCGCAACGCTGCTCCAAGCAATAACACTCAAGGCAATGCCACTCAGTACGTCACTCTATACACTGCCACACCACAACGCTCTACGCAATGCCACTCCATTTTATGCTAATCCACGCAACGTAAATTCACTCTATGCAACTGTACTCCATACAACTGCACTTTACCCTACCCAGCCCACTCCACTCTATGCAATGCCACTCCAAGCAGAGACACTCAAGGCAACACCACTCTATGCAGCGCCACTCCCCGCAATGCCACTCCACACAACGCCACTCAGCTCCATGCAACGGCACTCCACCAACTGCACGCCGTGCGCCACTCTACGTAATGCCACTCTACATGCAATGCCACTCTACACAGCACCATGCAACACCACTTTATGCAGCACCAGTCTATGCAGCGCTACTCTATGCAACACCACTCTATGCAGTGACACTCCACCCGACGACACTCCGCACAGCAATACTCCACGCAGCAACACTCCATGCAGCGACACTCCAAGCAGTGACACTCAAGCAATGCCTCTCAGTACAATATTACTCCAGACAACGCCACGCCACCCAGCTCTATGCAATGCCACCCTTCTCTACGCAATGCCACTCCATTTTATGTAGCGCCACTCCACGCAAACCTAATTCACTCTAAGCAACTGTACTCCATACAAGTGCACTTCACTTTACCCAACCCACTCCACTCTATGCTGCTCCTCTCCAAGCAGTGACACTCAAGGTAATGCCACTCCATGCAACGCCATTCCACTCCACGCCGCTCCACACAACCCCACTCCTCACAACCCCACTCCGCTCCATGCAGCACCACTCTATGCAACGCCACTGCGCTGCATGCAACGCCACACCACGCGTCACCAGTGTACTCTATGCAATCCCACTCCATGCAACCCCACTCCACACAACTGCATGCCACATGCCACTTCATACAACGCCACTCTACACAGAGCCCCTCCATGCAATGCCACTCTGAGTAGTGGCACTTACAGCAATGCCACTCTACGCAGTACCAATCCATGCAACGCCACTCCGCTCCAAGCAACGCCATGCTATGCAGCGCCACTCCGCTACATACAACGCTGCTCCACACAACACCATTCCACGCACACCACTCCACGCCGCTGCCCTCCACAAAACTGCACACCGCACCAAATACATGCAATGCCACTCTACACAGTGCCACTCAACCCAACCCCACTACAAGCAGCGCCACTCCATGCAACGCCACTCCACACATCGTCACTCCACGGAACGACACTCCACGCAATGCAATGCCACTCCAACAGTGGCTCTCATGGCAACACCACTCTATGCAGCGCCACTCCACCCAACACCATTCCACGCAACGCAACTCCATTCCACGCAAAGCCACTCTACACTACAGCACTCCACTCCACACAGTGCCACTCCACCCATCACCACTCCATACCGCTGCACTGTACAAAACTGCACGCAGCACCCCAATCCATGGAACACTACTCTACAGCGCGCCACTCAACACAACCCCTCTCCAAGCACTAACACTCCACACAACGCCACTCCACGCAACAGCACTCCATGCAACGGCACTCCACTTCACGCAACGCCACTCTACGCAGCACCACTCCGCTCCACACAACACCACTCCAGCAACGCCTCTGCACTCCATGGCGCTGCACACCACTATATGCAGCGTCACTCTATGCAACGCCACTCTACGCAGCTCCACTCTATGGAGCGCCACACAATGCAACGCCACTCCAACCAGTGACACTCAAGCAACGCCACTCAGTACAATATCACTCCAGAAATGCCACGCCACCTCGCTCTATGCAACACCACTCCATTTATGCAGCACCACTCCACGCAAACAAATTCACTCTATGCAACTGTACTCCATACAAGTGCACTTCACTCTACCCAACCCACTCCACTCTATGCAGCTCAGCTCCAAGCACTGACACTCAAGGCAACGCCACTCTATGCAACTCCACTCCATGCCGCTCCACACAACGCCACTCCTCACAACGCCAATCCACTCCATGCAACGCCACTCCACGCAGCGTAACTCTGCTGCACGCAATGCCACACCACGCATTGCCAGTGTACTCTATGCAATGCCACTCCATGCAACTCCACTCCATGCAACGCCACGCTGCTGCACTCCACACAACTGTACACCGCACGCCACTCCATTTAACACCACTCTACACAGCGCCACGCAATGCCAATCCAAGCGAGGCACTCGCAGCAACGCCACTCTACGCAGTGCCAATCCACACAACGCAACTCCGCTCCACCCAACGCCATTCCTTGCAACGCAACTCCATTCCACGTAAAGCCACTCTACACAGCAGCACTCCACTCCACACAGTGCCACTCCACGCATCACCACGCCACACCGCTGCACTCCACAAAACTGCACGCAGCACCCCACTCCATGGAACACTACTCTACAGTGCACCACTCAACGCAACCCCACTCCAAGCACTAACACTCCACGCAACGCCACGCAACAGCACTCCACGCAATAGCACTCCACTCCACTTCACGCAATGCCACTCTACGCAGCACCACTCCGCTCCACACAACACCACTCCAGCAACACCTCTGCACTCCACGGCGCTGCACACCACTATATGCAGCGTCACTCTATGCAACGCCACTCTACGCAGCTCCACTCTATGGAGCGCCACACAATGCAACGCCACTCCATCCAGTGACACTCAAGCAACGCCACTCAGTACAATATCACTCCAGAAATGCCACGCCACCTCGCTCTATGCAACTCCACTCCATTTTATGCAGTGCCACTCCACGCAAACAAATTCACTCTATGCAACTGTACTCCATACAAGTGCACTTCACTCTACCCAACCCACTCCACTCTATGCAGCTCAGCTCCAAGCAGTGACACTCAAGGCAACGCCACTCTATGCAACTCCACTCCACGCCGCTCCACACAACGCCACTCCTCACAACGCCACTCCACTCCATGCAACGCCACTCCACGCAGCGTAACTCTGCTGCACGCAATGCCACACCATGCATTGCCAGTGTACTCTATGCAATGCCACTGCATGCAACTCCACTCCATGCAACGCCACGCTGCTGCACTCCACACAACTGCACACCGCACATCACTCCATTTAACACCACTCTACACAGCGCCATTCCATGCAACGCCAATCCAAGCAGTGGCACTCGCAGCAACGCCACTCTACGCAGTGCCAATCCACACAACGCCACTCCGCTCCACCCAACGCCATTCCTTGTAACGCAACTCCATTCCACGTAAAGCCACTGTACACAGCAGCACTCCATTCCACACAGTGCCACTCCACGCATCACCACGCCACACCGCTGCACTCCACAAAACTGCACACAGCACCCCACTCCATGGAACGCCACTCTACACCGCGCCACTCAACCCAACCCCACTCCAAGCACTGACACTCCACGCAACGCCACTCCACGCAACAGCACTCCACGCAATGGCACTCCGCTTCATGCAACGCCACTCTACGCAGCACCACTCTGCTCCACACAACACCACTCCATGCAACGCCGCTGCACTCCACGGCCCTGCACACCACTATACGCAGCATCACTCTATGCAATGCCACTCTATGTAGCTCCACTCTATGCAGCGCCGCTCCACGCATCGCCACTCCAAGCAGTGACACTCAAGCAACGCCACTCAGTACTATATCACTCCAGAAACACTACGCCACCCCTCTCTATGCAACGCCACTCCATTTTATGGCCCACTACACGCAAACCTAATTCACTCTACGCAACTGTTCTCCATACAAGTGCACTTCACTCTACCCAACCCACTCCACTCTATGCAGCTCCGCTCCAAGCAGTGACACTCAAGGCAATGCCACTCTATGCAACTCCACTCCGCTCCATGCCACGCCACTCCACACAACCCCACTCCTTCGCAGTGCCACTCCGCTCCATGCAACGCTACTCTGCGCAGTGTCACTCCGCTGCACCCAATGCCACACCATGCGTTGCCAGTGTACTCTATGCAATGCCACTCCATGCAACCCCGCTCCATGCAACACCTTGCTGCTGCACTCCACACAACTGCACACTGCACACCACTCCATTTAACACCACTCTACACAGCACCACTCTACGCAGCACCACTCAATGCAACCCCACTCCAAGCAGTGCCACTCCACGCAGCGCTACTCCATGCAACGCCACTCCAAGCAATGCCACTCCACGCAATGCCACTCTACGCCACTCCACTCCAAGCAGTGGCTCTCATGGCAACACCTCTCTGCGCACACCACTCCACACAACGCCATTCCACGGAACGCAACCCCACTCTACGCACAGCAACTCTACACAGTGGCACTCCACCTACACAACACCACTCCACACAACGCCACTCCACGCCACTCCACGCCACTGCACTCCACACAACTGCACACCGTACCCCATTCCATGCAACTCCACTCTACACAGCACCACTCAACGCAACCCCACTCCAAGCAATGCCAGTCCATGAAACACCACTCCATGCAACGGCACTCCACGCAGCAATACTCCGTCCATGCAACGCCACTCTATGCAGCACCACACCACTCCACTCCACACAACATCACTCCACTCAACGCCGCTGCACTCCACGCCTCTGCACGCCACGCCCCTCTTCCACAAACTTGATAGATCTAGCTACATATTCTTTAAGTTCAATATCACTTTACTATAGCCACTCATACTTTTTATAACTACCACTATCTCTTAATACCATAATCCTTTACCTATAAACAACCTACCACATAATTACATTACACAAATACAGCCCACACCACACACAAATACATTAACAAATAAACATATTTCCACTACACAACACATACAGACACTACACTAAAAAACAAAACACATACGTATAAAACATATTTACAACGTCAACATCTATAACTCTAAAAAACTGCGAGTCCTACTGCATTTCCAATGCTTGTTTTTACTTTGCCTACGCTCTGACAGAAGAAGCAGAGATGGAACAGCTCCCTGCAGAGAGTATAAATGAATGCCCCATGGCTTGCAGTTCCAGTATTAAGAGAGGTTTTTACGCACAGTAAATGTAGACCGTATGTTTCTTCTCCCTGGAATGTCCAGTGCATCTTTCTCTTTAATGCTGGCCTCCGAGCTCCCGCTCTCTCGCTGGCCTAATTATCTCTCTGTCTCCCGAAGCAAGAGACGCTGATAATTTGCGCTAATGACAGTAATAGCGCCGCGCGCGTAAGGGGCGCCCTCGCCTCCAGCCACTGGCTCTGTCTAATTGTCCTTTCTTTAATTGAGTGCAATGGGAACAAAGCCCTATCCGTCTAAAATCACATGCTAATTATTTTCTCTGCTCGGAAACCGGATTCATGGACAAAGGGTGTGTGCAGAACAAAAAAAGATTACAGAAACAAGTTGACTGGCTCGATAAATGAACGATCTCTGTATCCACTGAACAGAGTGGAACATAAAAAGCAGAAGCAAATAAGATGAGCTTTCTGAAGCTTTACTGTAAAAAGTGTCGAGGATGAGCCCATTGTACTCCCAGGGTTCGTGGACGGCAGGGCTAACCTCTGGCCTGCAGGAGCCTCCACAGTCGGGCCTGCACACCTTGGTTTGTCGCAACTCGAAAACTGGCTTCTTTGTATTTGTGTGGGACGTGCCAGGAATGGGTTAATTGTACCAGGATAAAGCAGGGTGGTTTAAAGTTCCTCAGTGTTGTCTAATGTCGCAGTGCTGTTGATGTAATGTTAGCAGGAATCAGCGTTATGAGGTGTAATGACACGGTTGGGTGCAGAGCAAGTAATTGAGGTGTTCATCAGTAACACTCCTGTAATTGCCAGTTTAAACCTGCTGTAATCTGTTGGCTGTGTGTTGTCATTGCATGCTATTGACACGGCTGTTAGTCCGCGTAGGGTGTTTCGTTTCCAGTCCCTTCCCAAGCCCGGAATTTCTCTCGACTGCTTGTACATGTTCTAATCTAGTATTACTTGTGACGAATGATTATCTAACAAACTGTGTTTACTAAATTTAGAATAGAAATAAAACTGCTCCACATGTTAGACATCAATTTTCAAAAGATTGATTTATTGATAAATGCCTACAGTATGCAATAGAACCTCGCCCTATCTTTTGTCTCAACTTGAGTTTGCAAAGCACAGACTCTGCCATTTTAATAAATCCCATCGATGTCATTCCGGTTCTCCAACACTTCTTTGTAGCTCTGTTTCCTGTAACCTTCTTCCTCGAATCTTACCCCTGCTCATCTGAATAATGGAGTCTTCCCCATTAGTCATCATCGTGCTGAGAAGTATACGGCCCTTGAGCCGGGAATGCATCATAGCGGTGACAAGGAATGGATTGAGATGGGGCTTCTCACGCAATTCAAACAATTGGTATAGACGAGAGTGTGATTGACGAAAACTGTCTGTCCCGTAAATCGCATTTTATTCCTCTGCTGCATAAAGAAAATAAATGTCAAAGATATATTTTTTGATCTTGTCTGTAGGGACATTAATTGTATGCACAAAAATCTTGGTGGTAATAATCTGACAATAAAAGAAAACAATGCAATGCACTGCTAGAAAAATGATTTAAGTATCATAATAAGGCAAACAGACAACAGGGTAAATGTTGTTATTTTAAACTTCGGAGACTATAATTTGGAAGCTACCAAACAATTGGTTTGTAGAACATATTATGAAACCAGCAAGGTACTCAGCTACAACAAAATACAAATTGAGGCATCTAAGCTATTAAAAACATGGTTCAACAAGGGTTTTCTTGACCAAGAAGAGTTTGGATACCTGGATGAAAAGAATCCCACTATACCAATTATTTATTTCTTGCCGAAATTTCACAAAAAACAAAGTAAAATAATTCCCTATAGGCCCATCATTTCAAGCAGTGGGTCTGTGACAGAAAAGATGTCAGACTACATAGACTTTTTCTTGGCACCACTAGTGGTAAATCTAGCATCCTACATAAGAAATACAAAAGACTTGTTACAAAAACTACAGACATTCCTTTGAATGATAACCTATGGTGATTACTATGGACGTCAAGAGCCTGTATACTAGCATCAGGCACCATGATGACTTACAAGCACTGAAATATTTTTGGGGCGTGAAATCAACGAGCTTTTAAAGTCAATCGAAGATGATTCTAGAACTTGTATTGAACAGTAACTATTTCTTAATTCAGAACACTCTGCGCCATCAAATTTGCAGAACTGCAATAGGTGCTAAGTTTGCTCCCTCTTATACCAACCGATTTATGAGTTGGTATTAGACAAACCACGCATAGAATGAGTCAGCCCATGATGGGTACCAGGATGATATTTTGATTGTGTGGGAAGTGTCAGAAGTTTAACTCGCAGCTTATCACAGGTATCTGAAGACCAATACAGTAAATGTTGAGTCTTCCTTAGAATGCAGCAAATCCAAGATTACTTTTTTGGATTTGGAATTTTATGTCATGAATAATATCTTACATACACGATCTTTCCGTAAATGCATGGCTAGTAACAGTATTTTGCATTATGGATCATGGCATCCAGTGAATCAGAAAAGAAATATCCTGTTCGGGGAATTAATCAGACATAAGAGGAATTATAAGAATCTGGAGGAATACATAACAGGAAAACAGAGAACCATTGATAGACTGTTAACAAGGGGCTGCGTGAGATTATTTAGTATATGTTTGAAAATCATTGCAGGTTAATTGAAGGGATGGGTTGTATTCATTAACGATTAGGACATCTCTTTTTGGAAGTCCTATCAAGGCTCATGAGACATGAATACCATTTGAATCAATGAAAAGTGTTTTTTGAAGTTTAGTCAATAAGCACATGCATATGGAGTGTCACAGGTCAGATGAGTTAATGGCATGTTGGGAAATGCATGAGACAATTGTTAAGGATTATGATTGGAGACACTGTATAACATGAGATTAGAATAGTAAATCATTGTGAATGGATTTATGGGATCAAGAATAGACGAGATGACATCCTTTACTCCTTTTTTTATCTTTGTATCTTTGATTGTTTTTTTTTGCTTTTTTTCTCTCCCTTTATAAGTCAGATAAAACACTTATAAATCCTTTCTGTCTGATTTAAGACGAAGAATCCATCATAAAGTAGAGAATAGAGGGCATTCAATATTACAAGAGGGATAACACTCACAGCTATTTATCAGCTTAAACGCATTAGGTGAATGTATATTGTAATTGAGGGTAAATTGTTTGAGATAATCACTAGTACAATACTCCATTCTATTTCGGATATAATCTCTTTGTGACCACATAACATGGAGATTCTGTTCTTTCAAATTTTAGTGTGTCATATCATATACATAAACAGTATTTTCTGTCTTTTTACTATTTCAGCCCTGAAGAAGCGCAACTACCGCTATGAAACACATGCTAGCTGAAATTTATTGTGTGTTATACATGAATCACTGTAACCATTTGTGGAAATACTGTTGTCATGATGTGGTGAAATAGAATTTTGAATATTGCTTTTTGGGTACTGTTTTGATAGAAATTTGTGGAATCATGTTTTCTGAAAAATAATTTTCTGTATTTGTTTTAAGATATTAGAACTTGGAACAGTAATAAATCTGAATTAAAAATTTCACAAGTAGATGTATATTTTGTGATTTTTGCTGAGCACTGTGTCCAATCACTCCCCATAAAACATTTAGTATATA
Organism: Calotriton arnoldi; assembly: GCA_963921515.1. NCBI lineage: Eukaryota > Metazoa > Chordata > Amphibia > Caudata > Salamandridae > Calotriton > Calotriton arnoldi. The sequence continues at coordinate 32,082 of CAWUFW010021687.1, read as the reverse complement.
TTCTGTGAATCGACTTGGTCGGGCAGCAGTCCAGTGGGTGGAGCTTGCGCCGGGCCACTAGAATCTTTGACCATTCTTTAACTTATACCTACTAGGCCGCACAGGTACACAACAGACCCTTGCCCTATTTGGCATTCATATGCCTTGATAGTCAAGCCTGCCGGTGCAAAGCCTGAAGCACCCCCTTAAGGTGGACCAGGTGCTTCTCTCAGGTTGAAATAAATACTGCAATATCATCCAGAATTACTGCACTGAAAGCTTCAAGACCTGGTAGGTCTCTATTCACCAACCTTTGGAAGTTGCAGGTGCATTTTTCAAACCAATTGGCATCACTTTGAACTGAAGGTGGCCTTCTGGGGCTAGAAATGCAGACTGCTCCTTGGGTGAGGGCAATGTGCCAGTAACCTGAAGTTAAGTCAAATGCACTTGAATACTGGACAGCCCCCAACGTGTTAATTCGCTCACCAGATCTTGGTATAGGGTGAGCATCAGTCTTAATGACTGCATTTAGACCATTATGGTCCACACAGAACCTCATCTCAGAATCGCCACCATCTGGATTAGGTTCAGGCACCAGCACCACTAGGCTGGCACAAGGACTGTTAGACGGCTTAATCAGCCCAAACTATAGCATTTTGGCAACCTCAGCCTTAATGCTAGCTTTGACCTAGTCTGACAGTCTATAAATCTTACTTCTGATAGACAAGATGTCATCTGTGTCCACATCATGGACACACCAATTTGTCAGGCCAGTTGTCAATCAAAACAGACTAGCAAACTGCCTCGACAAGTTATAACAGCCTCTCTGCTGTTGGTCAGTTAAAATGAAAGAGAGCTCTACTTAATCCACTGAGCCGTCCTTGGCATTGTTTGACAGTAGTTCAGGGAGTGGTTCACTCACTTCTTCCTCTCCCCCATCTGTCACCATGAGCATGGAACCACTCCAATGCATCCTGATCAATGCCAAATCGCTCTGCAAACATGCAACTGTCGTGTAGTTCCTATATAGAATCTGCGTGTTTAGACAGCATACACTGTAGGATTGGTGTCCAGACTGATTCTAGCCACCCCCACCGGGTATGTTAGCCTGTATACCAGCTAGCTCGCAGTGCCACTAGAAACCCCTCTTACCAAGGAGAAAATAGTTCTTGGCAACTATCGAACATGACAACCCTGATCCCTCAGGATTGTGGAAACAGTGCAATACTTTTCGCTCAGTCACTCGTGCTCACTTTGTCTCAGAGAGATACACAGAATAAATGATGGGGACGTTTTCCAATAAGCATTTATTGAACCATCGTCAGTCTAGTGTAAAATAGGTGTGCTGAAACAACCATTAGACAGAAACAGATATAAATGATTAGAAGCTCTAACAGAGTAAAAGGATGGTAGATTTCTACCATTGTGCTAAAACAATGAATACAGACAAGTATATGAAATACATGACAGTCGTAAATGCGTACTCCTACGATGCGACCCTAACGAGATGTACCTAAGTGTACCTAGTATGTATTTCAATCAATCAATCAATCAGGGGTTTGTTAAAGCGCGACTACTCACCCGTAAGGGTCTCAAGGCGCTAGGGGTAGGGGGGGTGCAGGTACCATTCCATCAAGGAGGGGGTCTGTCGAAGAGCCAGGTTTTGAGCTTTCTTGCGAAGATGGGGAGCGATGTTGTCTCTCTGAGGTGGAGCGGAAGGAAGTTCCATGCTTTGGCCGCGAGGAAGGAGAAGGAGCGGCCTCCCGATCTGGTCTTTCTGGTGCGGGGGACCCCGGCGTAGGAGAGCTGGGCTGATCGTAGGGTCCTTTGGGGTGCGTGGAATTTGAGTCGGCTGTTCAGGTATGCTGGTCCGGTGCCGTGGAGGGCCTTGTGTGTGTGGGTGAGCATCTTGAAGGTGATTCTCGCCTCGACGGGGAGCCAGTGGAGTGTGCGCAGGTGCAGGGAGATGTGGCAGTGTTTTGGCAGGTTGAGGACCAGTCTTGCGGCGGCGTTCTGGATGTTCTGTAGCTTGCGGGTGAGGTTTTTGTTTATTCCGGCGTAGAGTGCGTTGCCGTAGTCGAGTCTGCTGGTGACCAGGGCGTGAGTGACGGTCTTTCGGTGTTCAAGGGGGATCCATTTGAAGGTCTTACGAAGGAGGCGGAGGGTGTGGAAGCAGGAAGATGAGACACAGTTGATCTGGCGGTCCATTTTGAGCTCGGAGTCCAGGATGATTCCCAGGTTGCGTGCGTGGTCCGTGGGGGTTGGCGGGTTTCCGAGTTCGGGGGGCCACCAGGTGTCGATCCAGGCGTCTGGGTTTGGGCCCATGATGAGTACTTCTGTTTTGTTGGTGTTTAGTTGTAGGCAGCTGTTTTTCATCCATTTGGCGACGGCTTCCATGCCTTCTCGAAAGTTGCGTCTGGCGGTGTTGGGCTCGTTGGATAGGGAGAGGATGAGTTGGGTGTCGTCTGCGTATGACACGATGTTGAGTCCGTAGGTTCTGGACGATGGGGGCGAGTGGAGCCATGTAGACGTTGAAGAGCGTCGGGCTGAGGGAGGAGCCCTGGGGGACTCCGCAGGTGGTAGGTGTGGGGTCCGAGAGGAAAGGGGGAGTCTGACCCGCTGCGTCCTGCCGGAGAGGAAGGAGTGGATCCAGTTGAGGGCCTTGTCCTGGATTCCTGCATCGTAGAGTCTGCGTATTAGGGTGCGGTGGGAGACTGTGTCGAACGCCGCTGATAGGTCGAGGAGGATGAGGGCTACTGTTTCTCCTTTGTCCAGTAGGGTGCGGATGTCGTCTGTTGTGGCGAGGAGGGCGGTTTCCGTACTGTGGTTTTTTCTGAAGCCGGATTGGGAGGAGTCCAGGATGTTGTGTATTTAGGTGTAAAGACAAGAATCCCTCTAGGATAAAGTCAACCCCATTACCTGAAGTGAGAGACTGTGGGACCCAGTCTTGGTCTCGAGATGGACACCCCGCAAGGGATGTCAGACCACTGCGAGCTGGAGTGTCTGCGTTGCAGGAACCTCAGCGTCTCGCGTCAGTGTGACGGCATGGAAGTCCTTTTCTCCTCTGACTACCTCAGCAAGATATGGTGTTTATATACCCAAAGTGGTACCCTCAGGGGTTCTACCTTGCTGTGTCATGTCGGACTTAGGATGACAGAAGGAATTACCCTTGTACATAGTTATTATGCAGACGATGGTAGTCCTGCTGAATTTCCAAGAATCCTCATGCATAATGGATGAGGCTAGTTTTCAGGGAAAACCCCATGTCCTGTATGCAGTACCGTAACTAGCTAAAAGGTCAGTCCCAAGAACTGGTATGTAGTGTAATGGTAGGGAGAATATAGGTGAAAGGTTAGGTGACTACCTGAGCCTGTATTGGGGAACCTATGTAAAACATAACACCCACTCCTCATCTGACTGGACGACATACTAAAGGTTCTAACGTACGGCTAAATGTTGTACGCAAACTAATAATAAGTCCATTAAAAAACGTAAAGTTTCTAAAAAATGCTAAAAAAAGAAAAATATTGCATGCGATAGAAGTGTGTACTAAATCAGATCAGGTCAATCGAGCACAGATGTTCCTCCGCATTCTCCACAGCCGCTGCTGGGGATGCCTGTTTGGCAACCAAGGCCTGAGTACTTGTTGAGGAGCCGGTATCCTTTCCGACAGGAGCTGAAGCATCCTGTGGTGGCTCTAAGAATGCAGACATCAACATTGGAATACGCGGAGGACACAGCAGAACATGGGCCGTAATCGGGTCCAGTAAAGCATCAACATCCGGTGGCGCAACTGATGGAAGTGTTAGACAGAGGTCCAACACGCATTCTTGTCCGCAGAACAGGCATCGGAGGACAGGCAGATTACAGTCGATCCAGACTGGTCTGAATGACAAGAACCAAGACTCGCTCAGTTCTCGAAGACGAGGTGTGCCCAGATGGATTACCGTGTGATCACGGTATCGGTGCTCCAAGAGCGTTTTTTCCATCTCCTTGGTGACTGGGACGTCCATTGCACAGCAGAAAAATGACAATCAGGATACCTGCTATTAGAAACAGGATCAGAGGAAGCCCTCCGAAAATACTTCTGAATACCGAGTGTATGAAGTTGGGAATAACTCAGAGGATTGTCTGATAGGTGCTTAACAGTCCTGAACCTATGGTCTTAAATAGGTGTACTATACCCGTCGTATCAGACATGTTAAAGATACGTTGTACCATTTCTGTGAAATGGAAATGGCAGTTTGTTCGTACTAGTGCCTGTATCTCAGCCGAAGACCTTGCAACCTGGAGATCATAAGTTTCTCGGGCGGAGGTTAAGGGCACGGTTTGCTGTAAAAGTATGGCTTTCATTCGGCTCAGAGTATCAAACCGTATAAAGGCAACATTCAATGAAGGCCATAACGGTGGCTCCCTGACTGTATTGGTCGGTGGAAACAATACTTGCATAGAGCAAGTAACCCTGGAGCTTACAGTGACAAGATATGCAATGCCCGGGAGCATCCCACAACAACCTTGATCATTCAGCATCAAGTAACTCCCATTTAAAAGCAACTTGAACACCGGATTAATCACAGCAGCTGTGGATCCTTTCAAGTGACAGGATAAGTTAGCAACTGAACCATTATAGGCCCCGTGAAGCATGATATCCTGGCATATGAGAGATCCACTTAGAGAATTCTCACAGTTGGTACAGCTAAGGAACACTTCCATATCCCCATTCCTGCATCGAAACCTGTATGGTAATTCCCAAGATTCCTTGTTGAATTCCCTATCCATTGCTTCATATCTGCCTGCCAGTTGTTGTTCTAGGCAATACTGAAACTGGAAAGTTGCGACCGGTAGTGTTATATGGCCATGGATTAACCATTCTGTGGATGGTGACTCTGCCACAGTAAAAGGTAATTTGTCCAATTTTTCAATACACAGCATTGTATATTTTGCTCCCCTTTGTGCCACTGTTATCTGCTTCTCAGTTAGATTGTATGCAGAAAATAGGGACGTGCTGTTGATAAATCGCCAAGGCACATAACCAGCGCGCAATGATTGCAGCGTTCAGCTTAATAGCATAATAGAACGTAACTGGGATTGTCCGTGCTGTAGTATGGACAAGTCTTGTTCTAGTATATCTATGGCAGAAGATACAATGTTGCTCAGTGAATAAATCCTGAATGTTAATGTTGTCATACCATTGTCAACTACAGCTAATGCCTTCTCTAGGTTAATTTTATCTATTTCACGAAGTCTCTCCGTGGCTTCTTGTTGAGAGATTTTCCAGATTTCATTATAGACAGCGTAATAGAAACGTTTCTGACGTGGCTTTCGGGGACCTAATAAAAAAATCCCTTAGATCCACCTCATCTGAGATTAAGGATAAGTGCTGTTTCACCTGGGAAGTGTTGAGGTTTTTAGCCAATCGAGGCACTACCCCCGGATGTTCTCTTTGTACATAGCGTTGGTCTGGCCTATGGATACTAAACCCTTGGGTGGTACCCTTGAATCTTGACTGGCATCTGTTGATGTCTGTGGGCCAAACTAACCATCCCTTCCAATTGGGGTCTGAAGTATTGTACTGCATGATGTGATCTATTGTATCCCCTCCACGTGATCTAAAATTGATGTGTGATTGTGTGGGAATCCTTGGTGTGTTCAAATCCGTGTTCTTGGCTAGTCCAAGACAGGAAGTCTGTTGCACAGTTTCATTCAGAAATATTATCTGCTGTGGAATGAGGCATGATCTAAATAGTGCTTCTGTTCCCTGAACTTGCCATTCCTTAGAACTCCAGACTGATTTTATGTCTATTGTCCTTCCATAAGTCGAAACCCTGTTCAGACAGTTGGGAAATAAAGGATGCAGAATAAATCTGTTTGGTGTTAGTCAGCATATTTTTCTGTGCAGGTGTAGGTGCAACCTTATAGTAATATGAGGTCAGGTGAGAAGTGTTACACCCTGAAAAATAAGAAAACTTCTGTGCAAACGTTTTCAAACTACCTTTTGGTGGTGTCAGGCAATGTTCCCATTGGTGGTATGCTAAAATACCCCTTTCATCCGCCAATTGCCACAGTGCCCTGGTAGTGACTAATAATAGAAGACATGTTAGATGGGGCTACATTCAACAGTCCCCCACAAAGATAGCGAAAATCTACCAGCTAGCATTGCCATCTCTAGTTAAAATGTGGGAGACAGTTTATGAGGTGGGTCAAAATATGGATCTAGACAAGGTAGGGGAAATACACTCTGAGCTCTCCCTCAATTTGGGGAGGTTTTCTACCCGGTGAGCCGTGTTAGAGCAAACAGTCGCAACAGATGCCCCTGGTTTAATGACCAGTGCCGTAAGGACAAGCGGGGTTTATTGGAAGCAGTTAAGGATAACGATAGGGTGCAAATTAAAATTTCCAGGGCCAGATACAACCGGTCTATTCAGCTGGGGAAAAAGAACTGGGAGCAAGAAAGGTGGGAAATGCTAAGGAGTGCCCTGGATGACAAGGATTTGAAAACCTTTTGGGCAATAGTGAGTACGGGTGATGGGGAAGGGAGACCGGCCATTGAGCCCAACATAGCGTCAGAAGCATGGGAGACCCACTTTGGGACATTATACTCCCATCGGGATGCCGGCTCTGCCAGCACTAGCATCATCAGTATGGCTTCCGAGACACAACTAGAGGGGAGATGGAGATCACTAGCACTGAAGTGAGGAATGCCATTAATAAGCTACATAGCAATAAAGCCCCAGGCCTAGACAAACTTCCAGGGGATCTCTTTCGTAAAGAACCTGTAATATGGGTCCCATATTTGTGTGCTCTATTCAATGCGGTATTGCAGGGATCTAACCCCCTGATACTTGGCGTGGGGCTGAGATTGTTCCTATATTTAAAAAGGTTGCCCCTTACACCCTCCAACTATAGACCGATTAGTCTAATTGATATCCCTCAAAAACTTTATGGTCGGGTGCTCTTAGACCGTCTCCAGAGTTGGCTGGAAGAAGAGCGAATACTAAGTCCCTATCAGGCCGGCTTCAGATCAAAAATGTCAACTGTTGACCAGATATTCAGACTCCAACTACTTTACTGGAAAACAGTGACTATAGAGGGTGGCAGCCTCTATCTGATATTTGTTGATCTGAAGTCGGCCTTCGATCTTGTACCCAGAGAAAAATTATGGAGGGTTTTGAGTGAACTAGGGATTCCTCCATATCTTCTAAAAGCTATTAAGAGCCTACACTTTGATAATTTTGCACAAGTGCGCTGTGGGAGGCACGGGGAACTTACTTCTCGCTTCCCAGTCGAAAAGGGAGTACGGCAGGGATGTGTTTTAGCTCCTACTTTATTTTGTTTATTTATTAATGATCTTATTAACCATCTTAAATTAATTGTGGACAATGATGCTCCAAAGTTAGCCTCAGGGAAGGTTCCTGCGCTGATGTTCGCAGACGACACTTTGTTGCTTTCGAAATCGCCTATGGGCATTCAGCGCATTTTAGATGGTTTTGCAAACTTTTGTAAGTTAAGAGGGCTGGAGATCAATCTAGATAAAACTAAATATATGGTCTTCAACCCTCCTCTTAAAACCCGGCCAAACCCTTCTCTGCATGGTATCACCTTGGAAAGAGTTAGGATATTTGACTACCTGGGAGTTACCTTGGCTGAGAAATTTGAATGGGGCCCTCAAATAGATAAAGCGAGGCTTAGATTAACACAGACAGTTGGTGGTATAATGAAATTGTATAGATCTTCTGTTTTTAAACCAGCTGCCCCTGTTGTGGAAATCTATAAAGCCCAGGCGAGGGTGCTACACTCTACGGGGTAGAGCTGTGGGGACATTGTCCAACTGGAAACCTGACAAAGGTAGAGAATAATTTCATGCGACAAGTACTAGGTTTACCCCGCAGCACCCCTTTAATTCCCCTTCGTATGGACCTCGGATTGAAGCCGCTGGATGAAGAAATTGCTATAAGACCCCTAGCTTTTTGGCGGAGGATGTGGGAGACTCCAGAGCTGTCTGTTTTTAGGGATGAACTCTCCGAGTTTTTATCTATGTGTAATATAAAGAAAATTACATGGCTCTGCCATATAAGGGACCTTGCCCTCAAGATGGGCAAGCCGGACCTCTGGAGCACGCCTGAGACATCGTGTGCCAAGCTCTCAAGGTTGGACCTAGTCAATTCTTACAGAGTAGTCAAGCTAAGGGCCATCCGAGAAAGTACCTCAAGTGGTCGTTTAACTGTAGAATTTTTAGCGATAAAGGATGTATATAGCAGAGAAACCTTTTTAGATTTTGTTGAACCCCCAATTGCAAGGAAATTGTATATGCAATTGAGGTTGGGGACCCTCCCACTTGCAGCATATTCCAGCAAATGGCTGAGAGACCAAACTGGTGAATGCCCTGCGTGCAAATATAAGGTGGAGTCTGAAATACATGTTCTGGTCCTCTGTCCCGCCTATCGGCTGCCGCGCAAGCGTTGGTTAATCCAACTATGTAAAAATTTAGGGTTTGTGCGCGCCATAGAGGCTTATAGAGTTCTAAAATATGACACTCATCCCCCAATTGTCTTTGCCAGTATCACGCTTTTTAAACTGTATGTGGCACACCCGTCGGGCTTACATAAAGTGATTTCTGGGGGTTTAGGGGAACTGGTGACTGGGTGAGTAGGTCTTTGTTTGGGTTTTAGGCCTTGCACTGATGTCCCACAGTTTTATTTTATCATAAGATTTTAGTATAAGATTTTACTGTCTGGATATTTTTATGCACTCAATGTGATTCTTTTTAATGTCTTTTTATCTGGCTGGTTGTATTTTAATTGTTTATGTTTTAATATATACAACTTTCATCCCTGCTGTATCTATGAAGCTTGTGCTATGTGTTTTTGTCTCTACTTTCTTTTGTGGGTTGATCATTGTATATGAAATCCCTTGTGAGTATTTATTGTTTTTTAATACAGATGTATATACTGTTTGTTTTATTGATGCACTTTGATGGCCCTAGCGGCCGAAATAAAGTATGAATGATGATGAAAACATTTCGTGGGATACTGGATTTGTGTGAAAAGTGATGGCCATAGAGATGGTAACAGTACACAGTGTTATAGTCTGATGTGTCTTCCAACATTTCAGTGCTTGAAAATGCAGAGGATTGTTCCAAATCAGACAACATATTATTTACAGTTTCAAAATCCCAATCATCAGAAAATGTACTGGAGATAATAACATCATTTAGAGAAATTTTAAATAAATGTGGTATTTTCAAAAGTTCTGTGGGCCCAAATACATCATAATAAACTTTGTCCCAAACTATACCATCAGGAATTGGTACAGCTGTAATGTTCACGGAAAACAGGTCTCTTTGTTCACGATGAGATACTGCAGAGCGTTCTGGGAGATATATTCCATTTATGAGTAACCAAAAGACAGTCACTAGGCCAATACAGAACAGAAAAAACAATATTCCAGTTATGATCCAGAGCTGGAGCCAGGTGAAACTAAATAAGTCTTTTTCAGAAAAGTGTAGAATTCTCGAATTTGTTGCTTATGGGAAACTGGAGATGGCATTGTCTCAGCTTCACTGGGATCAAGAGAGAAGGTATCAAAATCGATGAAGTAGCCAGATGCAGTCCGATCTATCGTTGGAAGCTCAGCAGGTTTTGTTGAGCTGGCAGGTGTCTCCTGTCGAGGCCTATTGATGTAGACTTTGGTGTTAGGGCGAATTGATATTTGTCTTTCATTTGTGTTTTGAAGTTCTGTTTCAAGAGGAACGAGTTCCATTTAATTGTTGGAAATTCCATCATTTTGTATTGGTGACTCTTCAAATGTTATGAGTCTTTCTGTCTGAACTTCCTTTATGGTAGCGAGAGGAGAGCGTCGGCTACCCAGGAGCCCACGAGGCCTACTATTCAGTATCGGCCACATAGTGTGGTTTGATCAGATCAATGGAGACGATTCTCTTTTCTTTTTTACCGGCAAGAGGCGGAGGAAGTATTGTTCTTGTTCCTTCGACTGCTAGGACAGGTACAGGCTTTCTGTATGTTGGCCCAAATTCTTTTTTGTCCTTGATGTTTTCTCTGACCAGATCCACGACTTTTGGGATCCAGACAGTTCTTGCCGTGACAGATTTGACTTCCCCAGTGGCGGTGCGTTTTACTTGCACGTTGCTTAGTAGTGCCCGGGATTCATTCAGATCCTGTAAAACAGCCAAACGTTTGTTGATATCAAATGGTTTTTCATCCGCCACTGTGCTTTCTTAATCAAGATCAGGTACCCACAATCTTGTCCCAAATATGACCTCGTAAGGAGTGACACCCCCTAGAAAACTTCTTGGCATGTTGTTGAGGGCTCTTTGTACCCCATATAAGTGATTGACCCAACTGCCACCCGAACGTAATACTCTTGCTGTTAAAGATTGCTTTAAGTCTCTGCTTTTCCTCTCCACGACCGAATTTCCCTCTGGATGGTACGGAGAAGAGTACCACAATGCTACACCCAAACCTTCCATGGCTTCCTTGTAAGCCCTAGAGCTAAATGCGGGGCCACGGTCAGAATGTAATGTGCCAACTGCGTATGTCCCTATGAAGACTTGCAAATCTTTTATAACAGTTCGAGCGTCAGCTGAACGCTGAGGCCATTCCCATAGGAATCTAGAGCATGAATCCACTGCCACCAAGATATACTTGTAGCCCCATCCGATTGTAGGGGGCTGCAGTGGTCCAAATAGACACAAGCGAGTGGTCTGTCTGATATTAGTAGTGGTGCCTGCACTGGACGCACCACGGTGGAACCTTTCATCTGTTGGCAAATGTCTCATTTTAAGACAAAATTCTTCGTCTGTTTTGTTAAACCAGGCCACCAATAGCGTTGTTTCAGTAAAGAAACTGTTGCTGTAATCCCTGTGTGCAGAACCTAGACCCTCGTCTGCAGCTAGTATTAAGCCTAATCTGCGATCCATGGGGCCGATTCACAAAACTAATCTGAGACAAAATCCAAAACTTACTACTTTTGGTATTCACAGAAGGCACTTACGATTTTTGGTATTCACAGAAATCACTTACGACTCCTAACTTTACGTCCGCAATCAGGCCGGAATTTCCGCACCCGGAGCGGAATTTCCCCACCAGGAGTGGAAATCCCACACTTCTGCTGGAATTTCTGCACCCAGGCCGGAATCTCTCCTTCCGGACCGGAATACCCACATTCTGGCCGGTTGAGCTTTTTCCTCAATGCTAAACACCTGTCCAAGTGCCTACCATCCCCCACCATGCATCAGCTGACACACTGCAGCCCAACAGCCAATCCCAGCCCTGCAGCACGTATGAAAGCAGAGCAGACACACACAAACTCTTTCAACATGTCTCTGAATGTGTTTGTTGCTCTGCCCCTTGCCATGTGGCAAGAAGACTTGAGGAGGAGGAGAATGAGGAGGCGAGTAGAGAGGATCTTCAGACAAAGGATCAACCTATTTGGGATGTCCAGCCAAGATGTCAGGGCCAGATACCGTTTCCCTCCAGAATTCATCTTGGAGATGGTATGTGAGTGGGAGCAGGAGCTTGACTCTGTGACCTGCTGCTCTCATGCCATTCCAGCATATCTGAAGATCTTTTCTGCTCTCCATTTCTTTGCGACAAGGTCGTTCCAAAGGGTCTCCAGTGACCTTGTGGGCATCTCTCAGGCAAGAATACAGTCTTAGATGGAACCTGATCGAATGACCATTGACCCTCGATGAAGACAACAGATTACACCACTGGGTGGTGGGCAAGGAAGCAAATCCTTATTGTTTTATATACCCTCACACACCCTAGTGGTGTCATGCTTCATCATCGGGTCACCCTGACGCCTAAAAGTCAGGGTGGGCTCAACCAATCTTTCAGGGAGCTCTTAATGATATGTTTTTGGCCAGGGGAATAAAGATTTAAAAATCTCAGAAAGATCCCAGTGTCCCTTTATTCTTGGATCTCGCTGAAATATTAAAAATAAAGCTAAAATTAGGGTCTTCGGGATATTATGGTCCTAGGACCCTAATGCCAACATGTTTCAATCCTATATGGCCCCATACGGGTGCTGGACTTTCATCAGGGCGATAATCTAGCACCCCCTGGAAAAGAATAAAAAAGAGACGACAAGAGTAAGAGAATTTCCCTACCCTGATTATGAAGGGCAGATAGCTGCTCCTTCTACCGTTAGTCAGTGTAGATTATAAAAAGTTGATTGTTCCATCTGTAGAAAGAAAAGAAAAACAACAACAAAAAGAAACAGTGTTTGAATCTTCTATGATAATGTACACATTTAATTTAATAATTCGTGCTCCTCACCATCGTGCCACATCGGATGACAGGGAAGCAACCAAATCACTGCCCTACATTTGGCATGTGTGATACCAGTCTTGCTACTAAACTCACTCGATTGCGTGATTTAGAAATAATTGTGTGTGGTGTGTTTAGTGGCGGAAACTTTCCGCATACTATCACTACCTACACCCAGGTGTCTTGTGATTCACTTGATAATCCAAACGTCACTCATTCCTAAAAAACAACCGCCATTTCATTCATCCATAAAACCATATTCGTAAACACACATCAATTCTTACCCCATCTAGGGTGGAGTAATGTTTCACGCCGGGCCTCACGGATAAGGGGTAGCCCCGTAGTCACACACTAGTTGATTGTGGCCCATATGTGAACATAAATGGGCGTGCAATACAATCAGAAGGAGCCACAGATAGGGGAGTACTTAATGTGAAATCGAGTGTTCTAACACGGAGGATGTACTCTCTCTAAATTTTCCTCTTGACCCCTTAAAGTAACATCTGTTACTATTGTGTATTGAGCATCTCTCAGGCAAGCCAGTCACAGTGCTTGCATCATGTACTGAGTTGCATCAATTCTAGAGCACACCTCCACATACAAATGCCCCATACACTGGCCAGCAGACAAAGGGCAGCTAGGGATTTCTATCTCATTTCCCGCTTCCCACATGTGCTGGGTGCAATTGATTGTACCCATGTGGCCCTTCAGCAACCCCGCCGCATTGCACACATATTCTGCAACTGACACCAATGGTATTCCATCAATGTGCAGGCTGTCTGTGATGCCAGTGGGAGATTCATTGATGTGCATGCAGTGTTGCCAGGCAGTACCAATGACAGCTTCGTATTCCGCATGTCACCTCTTCCCCTGCGGATGGCTGCGGGAGAATTTGGCAGCATGTGGCTACTGGGTAAGTACCAAGCACTAAAAATGAGGGATATGTGCAAATGAAGGGGCTTATTTTCAAGCCCCTTGCGCTGCCGGTACGTCACTTTTTCACATATGAAAAGTGATGCACCGGTGGTGCAAGGGGCTTGTAAATAAGCCCCGAAATGTATGAATGCCAACTTACATTAACAACCATTGCCCAATAAGAGTCACCAAGCCACATACACGGTCTCAACAGACACTGCATGTTCCAAAGTATAGATCATGTTCTGTTTAAATTTAAGATGGAAATGTAACCTATTGCCCTATCTTCCCTCCTCAGGCGATGCTGCGTATGCACTCTCCCCTCAACTCCTCACACCTTACAGACATCCAACCACTGTACCTCAGCATAGGTACAATCGGGCACACATATGAACTCAAGCCATCATTGAAGTCGCGATTCAGATGTCTTGACCGTACAGGGGGTGTGCTGATGTACTCCCCTCTAGTCGTGTGCAAGATCATATTAGCCTGTTATGTTTTGCACAATATAGCTTTAACGCATAGCTTACACATACCTCTTGTACCTCGGCTAGCTCTGATTCCAAGCAACCGGGCCATTGCACATAACCGAGGTCAGGGTATGCAAGTCTGTGATCAGCTGGTTGCCACGTTTTTCACATGAGCAACCTGTTGTGTCATGGACAAAATGTGGTTTCCAGTCTGTTGTCAATGATGAAAGTTGGATAATTACGACTGTGTCCAAAAATTCCATCCTGAGACTACTTTGCAAGCCACACTAACTGTATGTAAACCACAGCTGTTGACAGGAGTCAAAAGATTGACCGTGCATCAGGTCATGTACCGTTGTCAGCAATCAGTGTAGTGGATGTCCCTAAGGAATCTATTGACTCAGAGGATAAGATGTATATGTTCTGAGAGACCCTCCCGTACCTTTCGAGAATGGGTGTCTGAATCAAAAAAGAGCATAACTATTGCATTGTTGATTTTTTGCCCCCAACTGATTTGACTCCCCCACAAATGATGGGCCCACAACGTGAGTGATGATGTTCGGGCTGAATCTGCCACTAAGGGGCCGATTCCGATCTCGGCCGGTAGGGCTCCGAATCGGATTCGGCTTAACCGGATCCGATACAAAGCCCTATTGGCCGACCGATTCGTACGCGCGTCCGGGCGAGCGAGTACGATGCGAAATCGCCGACCGACTCGTCCGGGCGTCCCGACCGCTCCGACCGACTCGTTCCCGGGTCTAACCGCACCGACCGACTCGCTCGGACTCGACTCGCACCGCGCAATGGAGACGTTCCCCGGCCGGGTAAGTACGATGCGCGCCACGAGCAGTCCGACCGAGCCGCGTACTCCGGCTCCAAAGAGCAGTCGGAGCCGTACTTTGGGGGTCCGTGTCGGACCCCCCTGTACGTGTAGCCGCGCGAGTCGCACACAGGGGGGACCCATGGGTCTCCCCCCTACCTGTGCGTGTACGGCGCGAGTCGCTTCGCCGCGTACACGCTGTAGGGGGCGCCCTTGTCCGCCTCGCACCCATTGAGTCAATGGGAGCCCGCGTACGCGTTGTACGACAGGCTCCCATTGACTTCAATGGGAGTCCGACCGACTCGAGTCCGAAGGCATACGTGCGCATCGTACTCGTTCGGTCGGGCTGCACGGGTCCGATTCGGTCGGAAATCTCTCCGGGTCCGGCTCGGTCGGAGAGATTTCCGGCCCGAATCGGAATCGGCCCCTATGTGTCTGGGATACCCAGCACTGCTTCCCCAAAATTTACCGTAACACAACTGACAACTCTTCTGTTGAGCACTTAAAATGGACTACATGTACCATAATGCAAAGGAGGAGAAAACTAAACTGGGGTGTGATGTTGTGTCAGCCCCCCCGCTTGTCCCAGCCCAAATCTCATTAAATGGTCTGTTCTCCCTTTTGTTTCATGTCTATGATTTTCTCTTACACTGTCATTTCAGGTTTCTCCGCTACAGAACAACAGGATGGCAGTGGATTTGATCTGTGATGGTGGATGGATCAGAATGAACCCAAAATGGCTGTCAACTACTTCCTGTGATGTATTTCCTGTCTACCACTTCCTGTATGTCATTTCCTGTATGAAGGTATGGGTCTGCCATCCTGCTGCTCTTTTCAACCTTATTTCCCCCCAAATGGCTGAGGGTTATGAGGAGAAAGCACCCCCTTTCACTGAAAGGGAATTAGACATTTTAGCTGAGGGGGTGCTGGCCAAATATCCTCAGCTATATGGGAGGCCAGAGGACCAGCTGAGTAATGCAGCGCGTGCCACACTATGGGCCAACATTGTTGAGCGCTGCAGTGCAGTGGGCATTTACACCAGGAAGGCGAGGGCATGCCGCAAGCGCTGGGAGGACCTAAAATGCTGGGCCTGGCACAAGGCCGAGGAGCTACTGGGCCAGTCTTCCCAGCACCATGTGCATCGTCCCCGCCTCTCGCCACTGTACAGGAAGGTCCTGCGTGCAGCTTGGCCGGTCCTCCATGCTCAGCTGTAGGAGCACAAGCAGCAGAGACCTGGTAAGTGCATTATATGCAATATGTGTCTGGAAGTGTGATGTGAGTGAAGACAGAGCAGTACCATTGTGTGTCCCAAGCCTCCATTCACCTATTCTGTATCTATGCAGCAGTCATCATGAAGCAAAAGGCTCAATGTACAGGGCAGAGCGCATTCTGGGAGTTGTAGTTTCATTATGACAACTGGGGAATTGAGCCACACACGTGCATTTGTATAGATATTTGCACTGCCAGCACCACTAACAGTGAACCAAGGGAATCATAACTGATGTGTGCATTGGATGAGGAATGGTACAGACACTTTCCAGTGTGTGTATGAGAGGCCAATGGGTTTTGGTTGCTGTGACTTGCATTGCATTCAGTGAGTTTGGGTTCTGATTGAGACAGATCATCATGTGCCATGGAGTCAAGACAGACTTTGAGATCCTTGCCTCACTCTTAGGTGTTTCCAATTTTGCCAAGTGTGTCCACAGACACACGTCTTTCCCTCAGTGGCTTGTATGTCATTTTTCATGTACAGGTAGCTGTAACAACGAGCCACTACTGTTCGCCAGTGCACAGCACTTCCTGATCAGTCTCCGAAGCCAATATGTGGCACTGGATTGTCAGCTTTTATGAGGGAATATCAAAAGGTTAGACTCACAACTTAGCAAACCTAATAGCCCAGACCCTATATGAATGTGTGACCCCCAATCGGCATTTGTGTTGTCTCATACAATGCTACACAGCACATAACATTTGTCCAGGCGTAAAAGTGCAGAGACTCCAGATCACAGACCCATTTCAATACCATCTGGACTCTCTCTGATCTCCTTTTGTAGACTGGGTTTGAAACCTGCCCATGTAGCAGTGACAGGACACACAGATCACAAGAATGCCAAAGTTGAGGGTTGGCCAGTACAGATGTGTAAGCCACCAAAAATCTCGTGAGATGCCTATGTCAGACTCAAATCAGGAGATGACCGTGAACATACACGTAATTTAAGCTCATAAACACTGAAAACTGTATAGTGTGATCAGAGGAGAACAAAGTCTGACCTTGGCTCATCTAGGTATGTGTCTTGTCCTGACGTGTACAACCATGACATCATGATTTGTCTTACATTTCAGTGGGCTCAGCTGGCCAAAAGGACCAACAGCAGGACACGGTTTGGAGCAGGACATCTTTGATGCACCGGCGGCTACGACCTTTTTCTACTAGTGAGGAAGAAGAGGATGAGGCGGGACCTTCGACATAAGGAGGCAGGGGGATTGGGCCCACCCAGACTGAGCAGGAAGATACCTCTGGTGCAACGGACCGGGTGGAGGCTGAGGACATTGAAGGGTGGGGGAGAACTGGACACCTCTGGCAAGGGGGGGGGAGATCTACTCTCATTCACCAGTTAGTTTTGGCGAGGTGGCCCTAGGGCAGGCCACTACGGGAGACAACCATTACAACGCAGGCATTACTACGCAATGCCTTTACAACGCATTAATTACAACGCAGAAACCTTTACAACACATGCTATTACAAAGCATACACCTTTACAACGCATGCTTTTACAATGCATGCTATTACAACACATGCCATTACAACGCATTGGTAAGTATAGTATGGTAAGTATTTGTTAGGTTGTGGTACTGTATTTTATTTAATATTCTGGTTTTATATTTTTTATAGATCTTTTCTAAATATTATCATTATCAATAATATTATTTATATTATTGTTTAAGGGAGATTTATTTAATAATTTTTATTAATACTCAGGTAATAAAATTAATACTAGAGTATATTTTAAAAATAATTAGATTAAAAGGTTTGTGATATTTAAGTAATAAAAGGGTTACAAAAATAATAATAGAGTAATTTAGAAAAAAGATTAGATTTAAAGGTTAGTGAGAATTGTGATAATAAAAGTGAGATTAATTTTAAATTTAAATATTTTAAAATAAGGTTGTGGTAATTTTTTAATACTCAGGTATTAAAATTAATAATAGAGTATATTTAAAAAATATATATAAAGAAGTTTGTGTTAATGTTAGAGAAATTTATAAATAATTTTGGAAATTATTTATACTAGGGTTATAATTGATCGTAAACCTTTTATAATAAAATAGTAAATGAAATGTAAAATAGTTTAGGTAGAATGATAGAGTTAAGAATTTAAAAATTAATAATTTATTTAAACAGTAAAAATGAGTAAATATTTAAATATAATGTACATTGAATAAAATAACATCATATATTTAAAATTGAAAAAAGAAAGACCAGAGATGTAAATTATTATTTTATGAATTTTATTAACATTTAAATAAAAGTTATGTAGTCAAAATCAAATATACAAAAACTTTGAAAAAATAGTTTAATATTTATAATATCATACAAAAATAAACATAGATATTTTTATGTACATTAACTGTTTTGAAAACATTTTTTTTATAATTTTCCCACACTTTTCCATTGAAGTGAATAGGAGAAAATGTCCTTTTTCATTTTTACAGTAAGACATAACGTTGCCACGTAAACGTAACTTTCGTCATTACGAGTATCGTCGCGCTACGGATCAGATGCAAGGGAGAGCTCCGTCAAGGTAAGACAATTTTAAATTAATAAAATACATAGGTTAGTGGTAATGTTTATTGTAAGAAGAGAGGAGGGAGGTAAATAGATGTAGTACATGTGTTTTTGGTAGTTTTAATGTGTGTTAACCAACTAATTCATTCCATAACAGGTTGCAGTAGCAGGCCCACGTCGGGTCTCATTCTTTCGTAACACCCTTTGTTTATTAAAGTTAATCAAAATGTATACATTAAAAACTTTAATAAACAAAAGTGATTCGCAAGGTATATTTTTTACTTTTTGCGACAGGTTTAAAAAAAAAACCTTTTTTTCCAAGATAAGATGATCGGATATGTTTACATTCATTGCTTATTGGTTTGTCGATTTTTGAACTTGGAAAGGATTTGGAACTGTTTTCGAAATAGAATGGATTGCTTCGTTGGATTTTGTTGCGTTTTTTGCCGAAAATCAATACTTTTTCGTGATTTTTTTTTAGGGTGCGTTTTTTTAGGGATGCACAGATTATAATTTTAAAAATAGCTGTATACAAATTACAGAGCACAACCACTTATATGTATTGTGACTGACCTTGTAGTCAGTATGATTTTAATAAACCCAAATTGGCACAATATAAGTAATATAGAACAATTGTTCGTAGCAATTTAACATAAAGTAGAAAGTCTTTAGGAGTCTTGATTCAGTCGACTCGAAGTACGTATCGAAGAAGCAGACAGCCGACACGTGTTTCGTCGTTTGATACGACTTTTTCAAGGTTGTTGAGACAACATACAGTTTTTGACATTCTATAATATTCATCCAATGTTATAAGCTACACGTCTTAATACTTCATGCCTTATTAAAAGAGCAAAGTACCTATACAGAGACCAGCTAAAATACATCATTACACACTAGAAAAGACAGTATTTGTCAAGAAAACAAAGTCTTAAGATATCGTCATGACCTTTGTGTAGAACAAGAAATTGAAAAGAATTCAGAGTGTCACCCGTCTTAGAAGAAAAACACAAGAGAAGTGCAAAAAGTTTAGACAGGACCAGTGCAACCCAACGAAATTCAAATGAAAGTAATTATACGAAAAACCCTTGTATGAAGGATTCTTCATCCCCAATATGTAAATCACAGTGCCTTCAGAAGAGAAGAGAGAAAGAACAAATACCTCGCAAAATATTCCTAGGGCAGTGAGTGAAAATATTCTTCAAAAGCCCCCGATATTTCAGAGGATCCGCAGTACACAAGACCAATATGAACCTTCCGTTTTATAGCGCATAAGAAGAAACTGTCAATAAAAGAAAATTGTTTACACATAAGAAATAATTGGTTTGCAGCTAAGATAGCAAAAGGTTTGCAAAAAGACCAACATGGTCTGCATTTATGCAGATACTAGGCAGTCCTATACTAATGCCCAATGGCCCGAGTAAATTCACAATACAAGGACCTGTTCCTCTGATAATTACCTCTGGGCAGAAATTTTCAAAGTTAAGAACAAAAAGGGGACTGTGACTAGTTTCTAGTTGGGAGGAGAAGAGGAGTAATCCACTTCCCTTCGTCCTTCAATTATGGACGGAATAGTCAATTGTCTTATAGAATAACATACCTTACAACAATCTCTAATGGCACCAATAATCCTCTCGTATGCGGTGCGTCAAAATTGGATTTCAGAGTGAATGGTAAAGATACAATCCAGTAAACGTGTTCTGAAATCCAAAATAAAAGACAACGTGATCAATAGGTTTAGTTGTGACAGATGAAGTCTCGTAAAAAAGTTTCGAAATATTGTTTACAACATTCCATATCAGAACCAGTACTAGAAACTGCACTTATTACCGAGTAAAAAAGAGATATATGGTAACCATGGAAAAGTACTAAATATCCGTTACAGCCCCTAGAGTATTATACAACTTTGAACGCCTACCTGGTGTACTATAAACTTGTACTCGATAGCGCTTGAATTATAGTAGATTCAACGCTAATAGTTGTGTTTCTAGAGGTAAGACATCAAGTAATGTTTAACGCGTCATCTGAAAAAAATACAAAAAGATTTCTTTCAAAAAATTTACTTCCACACATCTCTCCTGTAAGGTACCAAGTGACCAAATCCCCATTGACAAAAATACTAACTTTGTCTAGCACCCGATAGTAACTCCCATTGTATTTTAATCTTTAGCGGTGTAATATTAATTGCACAGTATCATACTGCCGATAATTTCACCCGTGTATAATACCCATTGCAGTTTCCCTCCATGTAATTACCTTCGTAACGTTGAACGCGTCCCGCTTCAAGTAAGGTGTCCTCGAGTACCCGAGCTGCTCCTTGCCATTAAGTACTAATCATGGCGCCTGCTACGTAATTGACACGCAGCGTAAGCCGGAACCGGTCATGTTGTTAACGAGAAAGATTCAATGATTGAAAGTGACACCATCTTTGAATGGTGTAAAAGACTTACGTTTTACATAGAAAGCCTCTTTCGAGTTGAACTTTTACCTCACTAACGCTAATAATAATGTCGCCTCAATTGTTGCAAAGTGAATGAGGGTAAATATATATCATAATGTGATTTAAATAAAATTTTGTTAAACACGACGAAAGCCGGAAATACACAGTTTACGAAGGAAGAGATATGTAGTTAAAAACCGACGTAATTTCGATATTATAAAAAAGAATTAAATATCCTAATTAGTTCCACATTTCAGTTTCGGGAATTTCATCCCTTATAGCAACGTCATCTCCGGCAAAAGATAAATTGTAATAATAACTCCCAGTGTGCAAAAATAAAATATAATAGTGAAGCTCGATGTGCAAGTATAAAATGATGTCCACTTCATACTGCGGGACATATACATTTTAGTAAACGACTTGTGGTTTGTCATTTGGGCCACAAGTACAAAAATTATATCAACATATCAGTTGAAATTATCATAATATTCACAAATTTCCATAAAAATATAACTCATGGAGCGGAACTTTTCATCATTCAAAATTAAAAGTACATCCTAGAAGATGATAAAGAAAATTGAGAGGCTAGAAGCCCAAACCACACCATTGTTACGTGGTTAAATAGAACATTCACAGAGTAGACGTATGAATATTCTTCAACATATTTTAACCTCTATATACACATTTTACATAAACATTTTTGACCACTTTTGAAAGGGGAACACAATCATAGTGTTGTCCGTAAGATGCTATTAACCCCATATTTAGCATCACAATCAGATCCAATATAATCATCACTTAGTCAGAAAGATGTAGATGGAATAGATCCATATAACAATCTTAAACAAGGTATCTACGATGTATATAGATCAACATCCACAATAATCCTTGATAGAAGAATGTTTTTTTTGTCGAAACATAAATATACCAATATCAGAAAGATTGAACATCTGCATATTAAATTTTCTTACTCTTTCAGGGGTTTGGATATCAATTCCACATTGAGGATACAGTGGTATAGACATTTTATATTTCGGGGTTCAATCTTTCAAGAACACTGACAGCTCTCTGTCGGTATTAAGTCCATAATCGACTGCCATTAATCTATTGATCCATATTGCCTCTAATTTACGTAGACAGTGTATCCTGTCCCCTCCTCTTGGATTATCAAAGGCAGTTTCAATCCCATGAAATCTCACCCGGGGTAATTCTGCTGAGCCATGTACAGAGTTGAAATGTACAGCCATAGGGTAATCTGTGTTGTTATTTCTGATTGCCCGTATGTGTTCCTGTAATCTCTCTTTCATTGGACGAATCGTACTGCCAATGTAGATTTTTTTACATGGGCAAATGATACAATACACCAAAAATTTGGTGTTACAATTCATAAATGATTTAAATATGTGCGTTGTTTTAGTATTGTATTTGAAACATTTCATCTTATCACAAGCATATTGGCAAACATTACAGTGCCCACATTTGTAGAATCCCAATGGAGGTGCCCCCATCCAAAGTGTATCTTTTTTGTTTCGGTTGGGATTGTAGAAACTGGGACACAGGGCATTACGTAGTGTTTGTCCACGTTTAAAAATAATGCTTGGTTTAGTTGATAGAACTCCACTCACAATCGGGTCTAGGCGTAGTACATGCCAGTGTTTATTCAAGATTTTATATAGCACATGACTAACAGAATTATATGGTGTAATTAAAGATATTTTATTTTTAAATTTCGTCCCCCGTTTTGTCTTCGTTTTGTTTCTTAATAGTTTGGGCCGTTTGAGTCTTAAAGCCTTTGTTTTGGGCACGTCCAGTATTTTTTGGTCGTATCCTCTGGCTTTGAATCTAGCAATGACATGTCCCATCTCTTCTTGGAAAGTGTCACCCTCACTGCAATTGCGTCTGATTCATATTAGTTCACCAAATGGTGTGGATTCCACTTGTGACCTCGGATGTGCAGTATCTGCGTGTAGTACCGAATTGCACGCTGTAGATTTCCTAAATAGTGTGGATAAGATGGAACCACCTTTGGAGTACAGTTTTAAATCCAAAAAGGAGATTTCGTTTTTATTGTGTTCATAGGTGAATGTGATGTTACAATTGTTGGAGTTTAGAAAGACACAAAACTCCTGCAATAGAGCGCTATTTGCTGTCCAAATCATCAAAATATCATCTATATACCTCCCCCAATATAGTGCATGTTCCATCAGGGGGCAGGGCATTTGGACCAGATGTACACCTTTTCTAGCCATCCCATGAACAAATTCGCTATAGATGGAAAGAATTTTGACCCCATTGCTACACCTTGGTGTTGCCTATACCAGGTGCTATTGTGTATAAACACATTGTTGTCCAATACTAGGGTGATCATCTCTAATAGCATCTCAGTGTGTTCCCAAAGGGAAGCATCCCTACTTGCTAGAAAGTGTCTCACTGCCTCTATTCCTAAAGCCGTAGGTATCAAGGTATACAAGGAGGCGATGTCTAGTGTGACAAAACAGCATTCCTCCGTCCATGTAAAGTCATTCAATTGATTTAACAAGTCCTTTGTGTCCAAAACAAAGGAAGGTAAATTCCTTACCAGAGGTTGTAAAAATTGGTCTATATATTCAGAGATATGTTCCGTAGAGGAACCGATTCCCGAAATAATCGGTCTTCCCGGAGGGAAGACTCCGGGCTTATGGATCTTTGGTAGAACATATAAGCATGCTGCCACTGGGTGTTGGACAAAAAGATATTTAAACTCAAGGTCATTAATGAGCCCCTGTTCTCTCCATTTTTTTAAGTGTTCCTCAATTATATCAGTGATACACCTCGTAGGATTAGATGTTAGTTTAACATAAGCATTAGTATCAGATAGTTGTCGATCAATTTCTGATAGATAATCATTTGTGACAATCAGGACCAGATTTCCCCCTTTATCTGCTTCCTTCACAATTACATCGGGAAGCTGTTTTAAGTTTTGTAATGCTCTTCTCTCCCCCCTTGTAAGGTTGTCAATTTTGTCTAGGTGCTTGTATGAAAATGAGTCCTCCCATTGAAAAAGATCAGTTGTTACTAGACGGTGGAAGGTGTCAACAACATTGTCATTTCCTAATATCGGTTGAAAAGTTGACTTGGGCTTAAGGCCGCTATCTAGACTTAAATTAGTAGGTATATCTAGATCTTGCATTAATTGTGACATAGATGGAACATTATGTTCTTCTTCTGTAACTGAAACTAGTGTCCTTATGTTGTATAATTCCTGAATGGTCCTATTACAACATGTTACTGTGCCAGGGTCTTGTGGTATGGCACATTTAGGGTTTAGTGCAAAGACTTTTTTAAGTTTCATTTTACGAGCGAATTTAAACATATCAACATGTATTTGGGTAAAATTAGGTCCAGAAACTGGACAAAAGTTCAAACCTTTCGATAAGAGTTTTATTTCATCATTATTGGGTACATATTTTGATAAATTTACAATCGCAATGTTATCCACTTTTTCATTACATGCATCTTTATCCTCAGTACACCTGTTCCCCAAAATGTCCTCCATTCTCACTTTTCCTGTGTCTTGGACCTGGTCAGGTACCCTTCCTTTCCTGTTTCTGCGTGATCTATTGTACCCCCTCCTGGTCTTTTTGTGGTGTTCTGTCTTTTGTTGTATTCTGCTTTGGTCCCCTTTCTGTACCATTCCACTTCCAATAAAAAAGAAGTGGAAGTTGGTACTACTATCGCACTGCCCATATTAATACTGGTGCTGGGCCCCTCACTAGTTTCACTTCCTATACTTGATAGATCTGATTCACTGTTGGAAACCACACTATTAGGATCTCCCACATTAGTTTGTTCTTTTTGTGAATTCAATTGAATGTTGTCAAATTTGCGTGCGAACGTAAACACTCTCCCTGCACTATAATCGTTGGCATCTCTTCTCAATTTTCTTGACTTCTTGTCCTATAAATATATTTGGTGCTTCATAAGCACATCTTCCAAAATGTTATAGTTTTTTTCGTTGGCATCAGTAAGATTCGATTTGTTAATTTCCTCCTCAAGTGTTTGGATTTCTAATAGTAGTTGTTCACGCTTTCTTTCTGAATGTTTAATCAAAATGGACATCATGCCATATGATGAGCTAAATAATAGATCCTCCCATTCTAATAACAGATCCTCCCCAAGATCATCAAATGACGGGAAGATGATGATCCTCAATCCCCGTGGGACCTGTTTCATATCTATGTATTTCCTTAGAATGGTCGCATCCTAAACATTTGGAGGATTCTTGTTTACGTAATCTTTCTAGTTTTTGGAACTTTGCCTTCAAACCTTCCTCCTTACTAGAGGAAGGCATTGCATTAGCATTATCTTTGTTTTGTAATAATTCCTGGAACAATCTGTCCCTATCATCTTTAAAGCTGGTCATAACTGTAAAACAGTGTTGGGAAAGCTAAATATTCTTTTGCCTCTTTCGTATAAATGGGACAGCGGAGTGCACAACGGTACTACACAATAACAATATTTAGAAAAAATGGCAGTGGCAGAGAGAGACCTAGTCAGCACCTCCGTAACAGTCTTCCCACAGTATTTCAGAAGTATACAATTATTTTGGCATGCTCTATGTAAAACACTGTGCCATTTATCAGTGTTATCTTATATGAAGAAAATTTCCCCCATATATTATAGCTATATGCAAATTACAGAGCACAACCACTTATATGTATTGTGACTGACCTTGTAGTCAGTATGATTTTAATAAACCCAAATTGGCACAATATAAGTAATATAGAACAAATGTTCGTAGCAATTTAACATAAAGTAGAAAGTCTTTAGGAGTCTTGATTCAGTTGACTCGAAGTACGTATCGAAGAAGCAGACAGCCGACACGTGTTTCGTCGTTTGATACGACTTTTTCAAGGCTGTTGAGACAACATACAGTTTTTGACATTCTATAATATTCATGATAGGGACAGATTGTTCCAGGAATTATTTCAAAACAAAGATAATGCTAATGCAATGCCTTCCTCTAGTAAGGAGGAAGGTTTGAAGGGAAAGTTCCAAAAACTAGAAAGATTATGTAAACAAGAATCCTCCAAATGGTGGGATGCGACCATTCTAAGGAAATACATAGATATGAAACAGGTCCCACGGGGATTGAGGATCATCATCTTCCCGTCATTTGATGATCTTGGGGAGGATCTGTTATTAGAATGGGAGGATCTATTATTTAGCTCATCATATGGCATGATGTCCATTTTGATTAAACATTCAGAAAGAAAGCGTGAACAACTACTATTAGAAATCCAAACACTTGAGGAGGAAATTAACAAATCGAATCTTACTGATGCCAACGAGAAAAACTATAACATTTTGGAAGATGTGCTTATGAAGCACCAAATATATTTAAAGGACAAGAAGTCAAGAAAATTGAGAAGAGATGCCAACGATTATAGTGCAGGGAGAGTGTTTACCTTCGCACGCAAATTTGACAACATTCAATTGAATTCACAAAAAGAACAAACTAATGTGGGAGATCCTAATAGTGTGGTTTCCAACAGTGAATCAGATCTATCAAGTATAAGAAGTGAAACTAGTGAGGGGCCCAGCACCAGTATTAATATGGGCAGTGCGATAGTAGTACCAACTTCCACTTCTTTTTTATTGGAAGTGGAACGGTACAAAAAGGGGACCAAAGCAGAATACAACAAAAGACAGAACACCACAAAAAGACCAGGAGGGGGTACAATAGATCACGCAGAAACAGGAAAGGAAGGGTACCTGACCAGGTCCAAGACACAGAAAAAGTGAGAAAGGAGGACATTTTGGGGAACAGGTGTACTGAGGATAAAGATGCATGTAATGAAAAAGTGGATAACATTGCGATTGTAAATTTATCAAACTATGTACCCAATAATGATGAAATAAAACTCTTATCGAAAGGTTTGAACTTTTGTCCAGTTTCTGGACCTAATTTTACCCAAATACATGTTGATATGTTTAAATTCGTTCGTAAAATGAAACTTAAAAAGTTCTTTGCACTAAACCCTAAATGTGCCATACCACAAGACCCTGGCACAGTAACATGTTGTAATAGGACCATTCAGGAATTATACAACATAAGACACTAGTTTCAGTTACAGAAGAAGAACATAATGTTCCATCTATGTCACAATTAATGCAAGAACTAGATATACCTACTAATTTAGATAGCGGCCTTAAGCCCAAGTCAACTTTTCAACCGATATTAGGAAATGACAATGTTGTTGACACCTTCCACCGTCTAGTAACAACTGATCTTTTTCAATGGGAGGACTCATTTTCATACAAGCACCTAGACAAAATTGACAACCTTACAAGGGGGGAGAGAGGAGCATTACAAAACTTAAAACAGCTTCCCGATGTAATTGTGAAGGAAGCAGATAAAGGGGGAAATCTGGTCCTGATGGACACAAATGATTATCTATCAGAAATTGATCGACAACTATCTGATACTAATGCTTATGTTAAACTAACATCTAATCCTACGAGGGGTATCACTGATAAAATTGAGGAACACTTAAAAAAATGGAGAGAACAGGGGCTCATTAATGACCTTGAGTTTAAATATCTTTTTGTCCAACACCCAGTGGCAGCATGCTTATATGTTCTACCAAAGTTCATAAGCCCGGAGTCTTCCCTCTGGGAAGACCGATTATTTCGGGAATCGGTTCCTCTACGGAACATATCTCCGAATATATAGACCAATTTTTACAACCTCTGGTAAGGAATTTACCTTCCTTTGTTTTGGACACAAAGGACTTGTTAAATCAATTGAATTACTTTACATGGACGGAGGAATGCTGTTTTGTCACACTAGACATCGCCTCCTTGTATACCTCGATACCTACGGCGTTAGGAATAGAGGCAGTGAGACACTTTCTAGCAAGTAGGGATGCTTCCCTTTGGGAACACACTGAGATGCTATAAGAGATGATCACCCGAGTATTGGACAACAATGTGTTTATACACAATGGCACCTGATATAGGCAACACCAAGGTGTAGCAATGGGGTCAAAATTCTCTCCATCTATAGCGAATTTGTTCATGGGATGGCTAGAAAAGGTGTACATCTGGTCCAAATGCCCTGCCCCCCTGAATGGACATGTACTATATTGGGGGAGGTATATAGATGATATTTTGATGATTTGGACAGCAAATAGCGCTCTATTGCAGGAGTTTTGTGTCTTTCTAAACTCCAACAATTGTAACATCACATTCACCTATGAACACAATAAAAACGAAATCTCCTTTTTGGATTTAAAACTGTACTCCAAAGGTGGTTCCATCTTATCCACACTATTTAGGAAATCTACAGTGTGCAATTCGGTACTACACGCAGATACTGCACATCGGAGGTCACAGGTGGAATCCATACCACTTGGTGAACTAATACGAATCAGACGCAATTGCAGTGAGGGTGACACTTTCCAAGAAGAGATGGGACATGCCATTGCTAGATTCAAAGCCAGAGGATACGACCAAAAAATACTAGACGTGGCCAAAACAAAGGCTTTAAGACTCAAACGGCCCAAACTATTAAGAAACAAATCGAAGACAAAATGGGGGACGAAATTTAAAATTAAAATATCCTTAATTACACCATATAATCCTGTTAGTCATGTGCTATATAAAATCTTGAATAAACACTGGCATGTACTACGCCTAGACCCAATTGTGAGTGGAGTTCTATCAACTAAACCAAGCATTATTTTTAAACGTGGACAAACACTATGTAATGCCCTGTGTCCCAGTTTCTACAATCCCAACCGAAACAAAAAAGATACACATTGGATGGGTGGCACCTCCATTGGGTTTCTATAAATGTGGGCACTGTAATGTTTGCCAATATGCTTGTGATAAGATGAAATGTTTCAAATACAATACTAAAACAAAGCACATACTTAAATCATTTATGAATTGTAACACCAAATTTTTGGTGTATTGTATCATTTGCCCATGTAAAAAAATCTACATTGGCAGTACGATTCGTCCAATGAAAGAGAGATTACAGGAGCACATACGGGCAATCAGAAATAACAACACAGATTACCCTATGGCTGTACATTTCAACTCTGTACATGGCTCAGCAGAATTACCCCGGGTGAGATTTCATGGGATTGAAACTGCCTTTGATAATCCAAGAGGAGGGGACATGATACACTGCCTACGTAAATTAGAGGCAATATGGATCAATAGATTAAGGGCAGTCGATTATGGACTTAAAACCGACAGGGAGCTGTCAGTATTCTTGAAAGATTGAACCCCGAAATATAAAATGTCTATACCACTGTATCCTCAATGTGGAATTGATATCCAAACCCCTGTAAGAGTAAGAAAATGTAATATGCAGATGTTCGATCTTTCTGATATTGGTATATTTATGTTTCGACAAAAAACATTCTTCTATCAAGGATTATTGTGGATGTTGATCTATATACATCGTAGATACCTTGTTTAAGATTGTTATTTGGATCTATTCCATCTACATCTTTCTGACTATGTGATGATTATACTGGATCTGATTGTGATGCTAAATATGGGGTTAATAGCATCTTACGGACAACACTATGATTGTGTTCCCCTTTCAAAAGTGGTCAAAAATGTTTATGAAAAATGTGTATATAGAGGTTAAAATATGTTGAAGAATATTCCTACGTCTACTCTGTGAATGTTCTATTTAACCACGTAACAATGGTGTGGTTTGGGCTTCTATCCTCTCAATTTTCTTTATCATCTTCTAGGATGTACTTTTAATTTTGAATGATGAAAAGTTCCGCTCCATGAGTTATATTTTTATGAAAATTTGAGAATATTATGATAATTTCAACTGATATGTTGATATAATTTTTGTACTTGTGGCCCAAATGACAAACCACAAGTCGTTTACTAAAATGTATATGTCCCGCAGTATGAAGTGGACATCATTTTATACTTGCACATCGAGCTTCGCTATTATATTTTATATTTGCACACTGGGAGTTATTATTACAATTTATCTTTTGCCGGAGATGACGTTGCTTTAAGGGATGAAATTCCCGAAACTGAAATGTGGAACTAATTAGGATATTTAATTCTTTTTTATAATGTCGAAATGACGTCGGTTTTTAACTACATATCTCTTCCTTCGTAAACTGTGTATTTCCGGCTTTCGTCGTGTTTAACAAAATTTAATTTAAATCACATTATGATATATATTTACCCTCATTCACTTTGCAACAATTGAGGCAACATTATTATTAGCGTTAGTGAGGTAAAAGTTCAACTCGAAAGAGGCTTTCTATGTAAAACGTAAGTCTTTTACACCATTCAAAGATGGTGTCACTTTCAATCATTGAATCTTTCTCGTTAACAACATGACCGGTTCCGGCTTACGCTGCGTGTCAATTACGTAGCAGGCGCCGTGATTAGTACTTAACGGCAAAGAGCAGCTCGGGTACTCGAGGACGCCTTACTGAAGGGGGACGCGTTCAACGTTACGAAGGTAATTACATGGAGGGAAACTGCAATGGGTATTATACACGGGTGAAATTATCGGCAGTATGATACTGTGCAATTAATATTACACCGCTAAAGATTAAAATACAATGGGAGTTACTATCGGGTGCTAGACAAAGTTAGTATTTTTGTCAATGGGGATTTGGTCACTTGGTACCTTACCAGAGAGATGTGTGGAAGCAAATTTTTTGAAAGAAATCTGTTTTATTTTTTTTAGATGACGCGTTAAACATTACTTAATGTCTTACCTCTAGAAACACGACTATTAGCGCTGAATCTACTATAATTCAAGCGCTATCGAGTACAAGTTTATAGTACATCAGGTAGGCGTTCAAAGTTGTATAATACTATAGGGGCTGTAACGGATATTTAGTACTTTTCCATGGTTACCATATATCTCTTTTTTACTCGGTAATAAGTGCAGTTTCTAGTACTGGTTCTGATATGGAATGTTGTAAACAATATTTCGAAACTTTTTTACGAGACTTCATCTGTCACAACTAAACCTATTGATCACGTTGGCTTTTATTTTGGATTTCAGAACACGTTTACTGGATTGTATCTTTACCATTCACTCTGAAATCCAATTTTGACGCACCGCATACGAGAGGATTATTGGTGCCATTAGAGATTGTTGTAAGGTATGTTATTCTATAAGACAATTGACTATTCCGTCCATAATTGAAGGACAAAGGGAAGTGGGCTACTCCTCTTCTCCTCCCAACTAGAAACTAGTCACAGTCCCCTTTTTGTTCTTAACTTTGAAAATTTCTGCCCAGAGGTAATTATCAGAGGAACAGGTCCTTGGATTGTGAATTTACTCGGGCCATTGGGCATTAGTATTGGACTGCCTAGTATCTGCATAAATGCAGACCATGTTGGTCTTTTTGCAAACCTTTTGCTATCTTAGCTGCAAACCGATTATTTCTTATGTGTAAACAATTTTCTTTTATTGACAGTTTCTTCTTATGCGCTATAAAACGGAAGGTTCATATTGGTCTTGTGTACTGCGGATCCTCTGAAATATCGGGGGCTTTTGAAGAATATTTTCACTCACTGCTCTAGGAATATTTTGCGAGGTATTTGTTCTTTCTCTCTTCTCTTCTGAAGGCACTGTGGTTTACATATTGGGGATGAAGAATCCTTCATACAAGGGTTTTTCGTATAATTACTTTCCTTTGAATTTCGTTGGGTTGCACTGATCCTGTCCAAACTTTTTGCACTTCTCTTGTGTTTTTCTTCTAAGACACTCTGAATTCTTTTCAATTTCTTATTCCACACAGAGGTCATGACGATATCTTAAGACTTTGTTTTCTTGAAAAACACTGTCTTTTCTAGTGTGTAATGACGTATTTTAGCTGGTCTCTGTATAGGTACTTTGCTCTTTTAATAAGGCATGAAGTATTAAGACGTGTAGCTTATAGCATTGGATGAATATTATAGAATGTCAAAAAATGTATGTTGTCTCAACAACATTTAAAAAGTCGTATCAAACGACGAAACACGCGTCGACTGTCTGCTTCTTCGATACGTACTTCGAGTCAACTGAATCAAGACTCCTAAAGACTTTCTACTTTATGTTAAATTGCTACGAACATTTGTTCTATATTACTTATATTGTGCCAATTTGGGTTTATTAAAATCATACTGACTACAAGGTCAGTCACAATACATATAAGTGGTTGTGCTCTGTAATTTGTATATAGCTATATTATATATGGAGGAACTTTTCTTCATATAAGATAACACTGATAAATGGCACAGTGTTTTACATAGAGCACGCCAAAATAATTGTATACTTCTGAAATACTGTGGGAAGACTGTTACGGAGGTGCTGACTAGGTCTCTCTCTGCCACTGCCATTTTTTCTAAATATT